>JADAQX010000154.1:0-78959 GCA_015476325.1 Cardiosporidium cionae | reverse complement strand
AGAAAAAAAGAGAGAAATGAGTAAAGAGAGAGAAAGAAAGAGAGACAGAGAAAGAAAGAAAGAAAGAAAGAGAAAGAAAGAGAGAGAGAAAGAGAGAAATGAGTAAAGAGAGAGAAAGAAAGAGAGAGAAAGAAAGAAAGAGAGAGAGAGAAAGAAAGAGAGAAAGAAAGAGAGAAAGAAAGAGAAAGAAAGAGAGAAAGAAAGAGAGAAATGAGTAAAGAGAGAGAAAGAAAGAGAGAAATGAGTAAAGAGAGAGAAAGAAAGAAAGAAAGAAAGAGAAAGAAAGAGAAAGAAAGAGATAGAAAGAAAGAGAGAGAAAGAAAGAGAGAGAAAGAAAGAGAAAGAAAGAGAGAAAGAGAGAGAGAAAGAGAGAAAACTTGTAAGGGGGGGAGAATAGTAGAAAGGAGAGAGAAGGAAGAGAGAAAATGCGTTTGTAGAGGGAAAGGGAGTATGGAAGTTGAAAAACTAGGAAGAGGGCATGAGAAGGGGTTATATAGAAGGAAGAGAGAAAGAAACGAAATCTATGAAATTCAGAGAGAGAACATTTTATATAAAATAGAAATTTTTCTTCAAAAACTTGAATCCTATATATCAAATCTATACAACGCCTACAAAAAAAGGAAAAAAGTATTAAAAAAAATGATTTTTAAAGTTTTTTTGATTATTCTTCTCCAGAGAGAAAAGCTATACAACTTGAGGGGGTTTTGTTTGATTTTTATTGCATATAAACCTTTGATATTTTATTTAACAAGCATCCAAAGATGAAAGTATTTGTGTTTTTTATTTATAGTGAAAAAAATCACAAATTTGCTCAATTACTCGGTCAATTCTTCTTAGATGTTCCTCTGATTCCACAGAGTGGATTTACAAAGGTGTGGTCTTTTGCAGTGAATTCTTCTTCAAGGAAATTGGCTGTCGCCATTTTGTCCGCCATTATTAAACGTGGACGTTCCATAATCTCTCGGAGGTATTTGCTCTTGTAGGTGTGTGTAAAAGTGAAATGTTCTGTCAAATCTTTTTAATTTTATAAGAAAAGTTGTTGAATGGCTTTAGAATATATGAAATGTATATGTGTTTTGTTTTTTTGCTTCTCTTTGCATTTTAGTTTTCGTTATTTAACATTAGTATTCATATTTTGTTTTCTTATCTCCGTTCTTTTTTTCTCTCTTATTCAAGTTTTTCTTTTTCTTCTCTTCCTCCCGTCCCTCACATTTTCTCTCTCTTTTGTTTTCGTTTTCTTTCTCTATCCTTCCCTCTCTTTATTTCCTTTTTTCTTTCTCTTCTCTTTCTCCTCCCTTTAACCCCATCTCTACCCTAACCCCATCTCTACCCTTTTCTCTCACCTCCCTCCCTACAACCCTTCCCTCCCCCTCCCCTTCTTCTCTCTCCCCTCTTTCTTAAGCATTCAAAAATATTTATTTTCTCTTCTTTCATATTTTTTTAGGACCTCTTTCACTCTTATGCTGAATCTCACACATGCCTCCAATGCAGATATTCGAAAATTTTTTCTCAAAGTTATGTCCTCTCCTAAAGGTTTGTATATGCTGGAAGGAAATGAATCATCTTCTACCAAAGTTGAAGATACTCCTTCATCAAAAATTTCTCTTCATGAAAAAAATGGAGAAAAATCAACTGAGACTGTAGATGTATCCATTCTTTCTATGGATGTCTCCACCAATGGTAAAAATAAATTATAGTTTTAATTGAAGAGTTTTAGTACTGTTATTTTAGTAAGGATTAAAGTAGGAGAAGAGATATATGTCATACGTTATTTATAGGTGTCTGCCTCTCCATATATATATATATATAGAAAAACATCTTCTATTAATTTTTGTTATTTATATATAGATGGAAATAGAATCTCTTTTTTTTTCTTTTACTTTTTAGTATCTCTATTTCTATTGAAATATAAAGCTTTCTTCTCTTTTGTTCTTTATTTCTTTTTTTACTCTTTTTATATGTATATAGATAGATATCTTTCGCGTGTTCTCTCTCTCTCTCTTTTTGTATATTGTTTTTTCTTTTTTTTATATTTATATACATATGTTTCTCTCTTTTAATATATTTTTTTTTCTTTCTCTCTTTCTTTCCTCCTCATTCTCTTTCTATAAAATTTTTTTTTCTCTCTCCTTCTTTTCCTTCATTCTCTTTCTATATATATATCTTTCTCTTTCTCTCTCTCTTTCTTTCTCCTCATTCTCTTTCTATATATATATATATATCTTTCTCTTTCTCTCTCTCTCTTTCTTTCTCTTCATTCTTTACTGTTTTAAACTACATTTTTTATCTTTTTAATTTCTATTTTTATAATAGAAGAAGAAAAGGAATTCTTTTCATTGGCTCGGTTTGCTACACTTCCCCTCTGGCAATGGCCATCTTCGCTTGCAAAAGCGAACAAAGGCGACGAGAGAGAGAAGGAATTTATCCCCTCTTCTTCGCCTCGTTCAGAGTGCAAATTTCAAGCAGATGAAGAAGAAATGTTAGGATGGAATGATCCTGAGATTTTCTGTAAATTATGGATTGAAGAATGTGCAGGCTTAATTTTTAGGTAAGAATAATTGTTTTCTTCATTTTGGTGTGTGTGGAAGAAAATGTGAAAAAAAATAATAAACTTCATCTTGAAAAATATACAAAGAGTGGATGGTCGTAGGATAAGAAAACTATACACTTTAATCATTACCATTTATTATTTTTGTTTCTATTTTGTAGTTCTCTCATTGATAATCCTCCTCCAGAATTAAAAGTTCATTCAATTCCGTTTATTCATGAAGTAGCTAAACATATACTTACTCGACCTACAGGTAAAATGAAATTTTTTATTGGGAAGGAAGAGAGAGAGAGAGAAGGGGGGGATGAAGTTGTGACAGTGAGAGAAAAATGAGGGAGAGTGAGAGAAAATAAAAGAGAAAGAGAGAGTGAGAAAGAGAGAGTGAGAAAGAGGGAGAGAGAAGAGGGAGAGAGAGAGGAAGAGAGAGAGGGGGAGAAAGAGGGGGAGAGGGGGAGAAAGAGGGGGAGAGAGAGAGAAAGAGGGAGAGAGAGAGAGAAAGAGTGGGAGAGAGAGAGAAAGAGGGAGAGAAATAGGGGGAGAGAAAGAGGGGGAAAGAAAGAGAGAGAAATAGGGGGAGGGAGAGAGAGAAATAAGGGGAGAGAAAGAGAGAGCAATAGGGGGAGAGAAAGAGGGAGAGAGAGAGGGAGAGAAAGAGAGAGGGAGAGAAAGAGAGAGGGAGAGAAAGAGAAAGAAAGAGAGAGAAAGAGAAAGAGGGAGAGAAAGAGAAAGAAAGAGAGAAAAATAAAAAAATAGAAATAGAGAAAAAGAGAGAGAAGAAAGGAAAAAAAACTGTGATAAGATAAGCTCTAGGAAAAATAATAATAGAATATAAAAAAATGCAACAACAGAGAAAGATAAAAAATTAGAATGAACTATATTGAGAGAAAAGTGAATAGAAATAAAGAAAAAAGAGAATGAGAAAAACAAAGCTTAAAAATAGAGAGTTCTAGGATTGTTTTAAGAGAAATTTCGATGGAGTGTTAAAATGTTTAGAATAGAGGAGTTTTACAGATGATGGAAGAAAAATATTTTATTTTTACCCTGAAATGCTGCTATTCTCAATTCAAAAATATTTTATTTTTATAAACTTTACATCAACATGTAATTCGATTTTGAGATAGTGGAGCTTTATATTTAAATTTATTTACCATTTTTTTCTTTTTTGTGTGTTTATTTTAGCTTCTCTGTCCACTTCCCAGGATACTTTATTTGAACGATCTATGTTGTTTGTAACACTGTGTACTCGTCAACCCTCCCTCCTTCATTTTTATTTGAATGTACATGCTGAAACAACAGATACTTATAGAACAAAATTACTACTTATTTTCAAAGAGGTTTGTTGTTACCAAAGGATTTTTCTTTATTTTCTCTCCTCTCTCATCTTCTGTCACTTAACATCCCTCCCACTTCTCTATCTCTCATTCTCTTTTCTTTATCTCGCTATACTCCTCCCTCTTCCTCTATCCCTTCACATCTCTCTTTTTTTCTCCCTCTTTTCTCCATTTCTCATCACTCCTCCCTCTCTTCTTTCTCCCACTCTCATCACTCCTCCCTCTCTTCTTTCTCCCTCTCTCATCACTCCTCCCTCTCTTCTTTCTCCCACTCTCATCACTCATCCCTCTCT
Organism: Cardiosporidium cionae; assembly: GCA_015476325.1. Classification (NCBI taxonomy): domain Eukaryota; phylum Apicomplexa; class Aconoidasida; order Nephromycida; genus Cardiosporidium; species Cardiosporidium cionae. The sequence continues at coordinate 74,787 of JADAQX010000154.1, read as the reverse complement.
TCTTTCTCCCTCTCTCATCACTCCTTCTCCTCCTCTTTCTCCCTCTCTCCTCAGTCCTCCCTCTTTTCTTTCTCCCTCTCTCCTCACTCCTCCCTCTCTTCTTCTCGTCCTGTGAAAATGTTTGACCTGTACAATTTCTGTGAAATTTCAAAGTTTTTTCTCTGCCTGATGCTAGATACCTATGCACATATTAAACGCTTCAGATTATCCAGAAAATTCAACCAATTCCCTTTGATGAGTATGCACAACTGTTTTACGTAAGAGAGAGAGAGAGTTTCATAGAGTTCTATTATAGCGACTTTTTGTTTCTTTATTGAAAACAAAAAACGAAATTTTTGTTTTCCCAAAGAATTCTTCTGTTGACGTGATAAACTAATAGTATTATTAAAATAAAAATTTTCTGAGAAAAAAGGCACATTTTTTTGCTATTACTATAGTATCAAAAGTGTGTAGGTTTCCTATTTTGTGTGATAAAATAAGACTTTCCACATAGATGCATTTTAACTACAAAAGCCATGTATAATTTCTTATCAAAAATAAAATTTTTTCCGTCTTTAGTAATTCCTTCTCTCTTTTTTTGTTTTGTCTTTTCTCTTTTTTTGTTTTTTCTTCTCTCTTTTATTTAAGCATAAGCCTCCAGCATTTTTCTATTTCTGGGGTTAGTTTATCTAGGAAAATGTTTACCCTCTTTTATTTCTTTTACATTTTCCCCCCTAAACTAAACTTCTAACCTCCCTTCTTTGGATCTATCATGGGTGTGTTGTATATACATGCATAGAAGCGTTTATGAAGATAGCTATGTAGTGCCTGTGGTAGTAAATATACCTTGAGTTTTGAGTCATAAAAAGAAAAGAATAGTATATAGACTAGACTAGTGTTTGCTTTTGCAGTATCATCAACCTATCCATGAACTTTTAATGGTGGATCTTTTGGAACATTGTGCCAAATCTCTTTTTCAAAAACCTTCTCTTTACCTTTCTAGCAAGCAGTTGATACATATTGTATGGGAGAACTTCTTGCAAAAAAGAAAACTTGACTTTGTTATTCCTTTTGCTGGCTTTTTCAACAAGTAGGGATGCATTTTATAGGGGAGAGAGGGGGAGGGGGAGAGAGAGGGGGGGGAGGATAGATAGATAGGATAAATAGATAGGATAGATAGGATGGATAGATAGGATGGATAAATAGATAGGATAAATAGATAGTATAAATAGGATAGATAGATAGGATAAATAAATAGGATACAGAGGATAGATTAGATTGATAGGATAGATAGATAGAAAAAAGAACAAATTAGGGTGAAGAAAAGTATGAGAAGTAGTAGGAAAGGGCCGAGAGAAGATGCAAAACAAAGAAGAATGATATAAAAAAAAAGAAATGCAATGAGAGAGATGCTATGTGATTATGATAGAAAAAAGTGCCATTTGATGTAAGAATCGATTTTATTTTTACATTTTCTCCTTTTATATGCGGGAGAAAAAGGAGGTGTTGCGGTGTATATCGATGTTTTAGAAAGCATACGACTACCATGGACTATTATCTCTTTTTATCACACTGATTGTAGACCCTATATAGCTTATAGAATGTATCACATTTTCAATTCAAAAAAAAGTGTAGGATGCAGTAGTGAAATCTGCTGAATTATGCATTCCAAAGTTTCGATTTTTCTTCTTTTAGTTTTATTTGTTTCCTAAATTATATAGTTTATTCAATGCTAAAGGACGTGGTGTCTCTCTCTTTTTTTTTCCAAATCTATTTCAAAGTCTTCTTCATATTTGTGTATCTTCTTTTCTGTTTTTTTGTTTTTGTTTGCTTTCCTATCTCTCTGTTTTTCTGAATTTCAAAAGTCTACTTTTTTATTTTTTTTTCTATCTTCTTCTTCACAATTCTAATGAGTTAAATGCATTTCTCAAGCCTTTCAGCACATTCTTGCGTAGCAAAGCGCCCTACATGGGATTGTTTCTTTTTGAATTCTATTTTTCGTTACAAAATTCTTTTCATAGGGCACAATTAGAAATATTACTCCCAGTTCTAATTTTTGAAGTAACTACTGAAACGCAGTTGAGGGAGGCTATTTCTCGTATTTTGACATGCCCAGAAACTATTCAAAATTTACGATCGGGTGAAACCATGAGCCCTTATGATTTACTCATCTTCTTGTGTGAATTACCAAGCAAAGGTTTGTACAACTTCTTCTTTTTTTATATTTTGTCTGTATTTTGCTTGCACAGTGTCCAACTAGGGCAAGGGTTTAAACACACTGCATTTACAAAATACTGTGTGTGTTGTTATTATAAAAAAAAGAGAATACTTCTGGATGCTTGAGATTCACACAATAGACGTGTTTTCACATTAAAAGCAATTGATAATTCTAAAAAACTCCCGGATGAAATTTTTAGAAATTTCTCCAGTCCACAAATGTAGATGGCATGCATACATCTTGTAAACTCTAACAAAGGCTGGAAAAAAATTTGTTCATACACATTACATGCTATCTCTTCTATGCAATTACTGTACGTACAGAAGGTGAAGAAATTAAACGTCAGGCTGGTATTATTGATCTGTGCGTAGATCTCACTGGTTGCACACCGAAATCACTTTCCACCGAGCAAATATTCCCAGTTAATGTAGGATGGATAAGCAAAAACGCACGTTACCTTTACTGTCTTGTATTTTTATGGTTTACGTGGTTTTGTACGCATTCGTTTTATCTAGTAGTTTACTTTGTAGAGTTTTCTATTCATCGTTGAAAACTTGGTTACAAAGTGTTTATCAGAAAGCTTGATAAAATAATAGAATGCACCTCTCTTTTCAGGTGATTGCTTCTGTATGCCAAAGCATCGTTGAGAATGAGCAAAATCCCATACCTAGTTGTTATGGTAGATTGGTGAGTAATGTGTGTTTGTTATCCTTTCCAACCCTGTAGCGTATTTCATAGTTAACTTATCTTTAATTCTTACGACTTCTTCTCATGCGTGGTATACTTTTTGTTCAGATATGCAAAGTGGCACTACACTTGGCAACTCTTCGTGAATTTTTATCTATAAATATCCTACCATCCCTCGTACAACGAAAAGTGAGGGATGCTGCCTCTCCTTACAGGATTGTTGCATAAACTTTTTTTTTTCTTAACTTATTCGTATAATGAGTATTCCTTTTGCATATGTAGTTTTGAAGTCTGTCCACTCCTTCCTCTTATTGGTTTCTAGCAGAGAGAGAGAAAAGTGTTTGTTTGTTTTCACGTCTTAGGTATGGGAAGCATTTGATCTTTGGAGAGGATTTAAGCTTACTATTTCCTTGATGTGGGAAGAACAAAAGAAAAATCTTTTTCATCTTATCCTGAGATTACCCCAGTAATCAAAACATTCTTCATGACGCTTCATTTATAATAATGTGTGATTAAATCATTTCCAAGCTTTATAGATATGTTATGACATTATCCTGTGAAATGCTGTGACACCTCTTCGATATTTTGCAATTTTATGTAGAGAGCAAGGAAAGGCGTTGTTGCAGGATTTGCAGCAGCATCATTCTGTAACTACGGAGTTGGCACAACTCGTGTCGGTGGATGAGCAGGTTCGGGTGTGAGCTCATTTTACAATTTCAAATTTCCTCTGTTGATGTTTTGTTACTTTGCCAATCCGTGTGTATGCAGTAGCACTTTCATCTTCATTTTTAAATATTTCCTAACCAACATTTTTTATGTTTAGGCAAAAAGATTCTGTCCGCCCTATCTTCGAATCCTACTTGGCTTAAAAAATTAGCGCATTGCTAACAATAACGTGTTACCAAATCAAAGTATTCACCCACTCATTAGTAGATAAAGGATGAATCACAGAGTATCACATTAGCAAATTGAGACTTTCAGCAATCTCAAAGAAACTTTGCTAAGTAAAAGTGCACTCATGCGAAGCTCTTTTTCTACTCTAAAAGATTTGTAAACTTTACTTCCTTCTACGCATCCTGTAACGTCTTTGATAAAAAGCGCAGCTATTTCACCTTGCTTTCTTATTTTTTTCAATGACTTTTTGTTCATGGAAAACACTAACCAAATGCATGTCGTTTCATTCTCTTTCAAAATCCAATTATGCTTACGGTGCAAATATATTTCGTGCAGCAGTAAGGAATTTTGAAGCATTGCTTTTGACTCATTCGCGCTTTAATTGCTTTCTATATGTTGCCAAAGTCTAAAGGAACCGTTTTGTTTTCTTAATTTCAAATGAAGTAAAATGTCATCAGATTTTTATTTCATATGGATGCGTACGTTCAAGTCATTTTTGCATTTGTTATTCTTTTTTATCTAATCAATCCAAATTTGTTGGCACTCGCTATTAGGTGTGCTTTTATATATAACTCTCGCTATTAGGTGAGCTTTTATATATAACTCAACTTTGGGGGGAAAAACTTACGTCATAGCCCCTACTTTTGTTAGTCATTGCAATGTTCCTTCATGCTAAAGCATTCAGCTTGTTTACTCGGATCATTCCTTTTCAAAATATCTCAAATAAGAGTGCTGCTTTGGTTTTGTACTGTGTAGGCTTGAACTGGAAGGTTCAATTGAACCAAGTTACATTGTACTACAACCCTTGAAAATACTAGACGGAGACAAAGGTTTAGTAAGAGTAATTGGTTAAGCATTTAAAAGTTAGCCGCAAAACGAACAAAAAAGCTTTGTTGCATAAGTTTCGATGGCGTAGAGCCAGCTGAAAAGCAGGCTCATCACACTTCCGAATGTGCTCCCATCTATCCTCTGACCGTAGAATTAGAAACTGTTTTTGCAGCCTATGGACGAAAAATGTTTTGAGCAATTCTTCACTCTTGTATCTGCATATTCCTTATGAGGTTGCTGTACATTGAAGTTGTGATACTGATGCTACGATGTCTCATAGAAAAATGCAATGTCACATTCCGAAAATGTTCTCCACGCTCGAAACACCTGCCACTAGGAAGCGGCGGCGAACGTGTGGCAGCAGATGCATAAATTCAGACCCTTGTCTGTCTATATGTTCTTTTGATTTGAAGATGCGCAGATATATGCCTTAATATAAGATAAAAATTCATTAACTATTTCTTTCCATATTACTTTTGCCTGATATATATCGTGTGCTACGTCGCTCTAGAACTTGTTCCCTCGCAGTTATTCAGTTCAAACAACAGTTTCTTGCAAAACGGTCGAATGGATACCCCTTTTTCATTACCTCCTTTTTTTATAAGATAAAATGCAACTTCTTTTTTACCCTGTTTCAATAAAACTTCACTTTAGCAATTCTGAATAATGTGATAGTCCGTTACCATGTATCCTCAGACTTGGAGTTACTCAAAAGTATGGAATGAAAGTGATCTTTCGTTCTGTTTGCGATTTATTGTGGCTGCTGCTCCATCGCTAGATGGATTAGATGTGAACTCTATAGCGATTACAATTACTCAAGCGTTGAAATTACAGTCCTCTGGAAAACTCCGAGCTGCTATTGAAAAGCTGTATCTGGACTTACTAACTGACCTAAGTGAATATTGTATTTTAACATGCAAACCAGGTGATGAAGAAGGTTTCTTTGCAGATAAAAGATACCTTTCTGCTCCCTTATTTCTTTCGTTTTTTGATGAAGTATCTATTCGGGAGGAACTCTCTGAATTCTATTATGCGCATTCTTTTATCAAACAGCGAATTTTGGCTAGCACAATAGATGAGAAATCATGCTCTCCAATCACCCCAGATGAGACTTGTGTGAGAATTATTGAGCCAAGTCTAAAACGGAGACTAAATCGATCACAGAAAGAAAATCTTGAGTGTTCGAATGACTTTGCTTTCATTAACAAACGAACGTTTGCCCCTATTAATCTTATCAGTCATGCCGCAAAGGATTATGTAGATCTAAACCTCAGGGCGCTTCATGTTTCTTTCAGCCATCCAGATTTCTCTTCTGAAATCTTGACCTTTGATACTTCTAAAATTCTAACATACTCATGCCAAAATGAATCGATCCTATGTTCAGACACTGAGAAAAATGGAAGTTCAATTAATGATAAAATGATTCTAAATGAACCATCAGTTAAAGAACCCTTTGACACTACGGTGAATTATAATTTTTGTGCTGAAGATATGAAAGCACCAGTTGGGGTCCGGTTTTGTACACGAACGAACCGATGGGTAGCTCAAGGGGTTTTGCATCATCAAAAATATTCTAGGCATTTTGGAATAAAGCGCTGGGGATTCGAATGTGCTAAAAATCTTGCTATAGACTTCCGTCGCCAAGTCGAAAATTTACGTAATGATACCTCCGCTTCCAGCAATCTCAATTCTGTTGATTCAAAAAGAAATTTAGCAAATCCTTTTATTATAGGAAAGAAAATTGAAGAAACTCCATTATCACATGGAACTGAGTCACCTCAAGACATTTTTCTTTATTCAAATATGAAAAAGAAACAAGTGTCGCAAAGGGATCCTGAGCTAAATGTTGTTTCAAAAAAACATAAGCGTGGTCTGCATTCTGCAGGAAAGAAAAATGTACAAGATAGAAAACAACAAGAAGATAATATCTTGCGAGAACAATTTCAAAAAGAGGAATTGTTGAACATCACATTGCTTTCATTACTTCGCAAACGAACTACAAGAAAATAAACTGATTAAGAAACTTGATAGTGCGCTGCGCCGTGTGTAAGATCGCCCCATGATTGCATTAAATGGAATTGATTATGGCATTCTTTTCCACCTTGCGGTCTCAGGCAATTCATCAAGCAAGACGGATTTGGTTTTGATTTGCTCAGGTTTCTTTGCACAAAAGCATCCCTGAACCTTCCCACTGCCAAAAAGTTTTTTCCAATTGTGTAATTTGATGACCACTTGTGGGTCAATTGCTTGGGCTTAAAAATTCCCAATTCCGTCTTGAGTGTTATTTCTAAGCTTGTGATTCTATGACATTGTTGTACACGCGTTGAAAATTTTTCTCGACCCCACACTTTTCTGTTGAATACATTAGTGTATCAATGCAAAAAGGTTAATTTTTTCATTGCTAGCTCAACTTTGTCACCCTTCATCTGTTGGATTATGAAAGCATTTGGAAGACTTATTTTAATTTTTATTTAAAAATCGCAAATGCTATTTGAGAAACTGTAGACAATATTTTTAGAGAAGGATATGTGATAAGGAAATTAATTTTGAATACGTTTTGAAAAAGTAATACCATAAACGGGATAGCGTGGTTTTCACGCAACTTGCGACACAATCCTAACAACTCTTTAAGTATTTTTTAGAATAGAATCCAAGAATACTTTAACAAACTTACATGTAGACATTAAATAGGGGTTAACCATAAAAAATTCTACAAGCCGATGGCCAACCGTTTCCGGTTGTGTTGTACCTGTAGCAAGTCAATCTTCAAACTGCTACGAAAAACATTCCAGCAGTGAAAGAAAGGAAAATTTGCTATGCAGCATTCTACAAGCATCCTAAGACGGGATTTTTTACTGCGAAACAATTGCATATTATTGCCACGTAAAATGTAACCATTGAGTAATTATAAATGGTGCAATCTGCGCGTTAATAACTACTTTGGCCTGCGATAAGTTTACAAAAAATTATGCCAGAACGGCATTTTATTTGAAAAAAAATATTAGTTTACTATAGGCTTCTTGTCATTATTGTGGAACTGTAGGACCTTATTGCTTGAAAGTAGTTTTAAAATGTTTGTCGGGACTAGATTCTTTCGCTATTCAATACATTTACGTTGCCTAATGTTTAATAGTTCTATATATGAGGTGATAATTTCCGTAATCATGATAGAATGTTAATTTTTTAGACAATGACTATGAAATCATTGGTAGAATGCTTCTTTAATCGCTTATGCAGTCTTGCCATTTCAAGCCACTTGATATTATGGCAGGAAGGGCTAGTGCATCAGAAAAATTGTTGGCAGGAAGGGCTAGTGCATCAGAAAAATTGTCGGGTTTATATGTAGATTCCGGAAGCAAAGTAAGTGAGGAAGAAGCTACTCAAAAAGAATCCGGCAAAGAATTGGGCACCCCTCTGTTGCAAGATTAAATTAGTGAAATCATTCGCATTCAATAAATTGACGGACTACAGCTCTCCAATTAAGTGCAGAAAAGACAACACAAATTCGGGCAAGTAGTTTGATATAACGCCAATCCTGATCTTCGAGAACGCCATTCTGCACAAAAATTGTAGCTTCAGAAAAATCTCAATTGCTCGCTAAACAATGAGAGTTGGATCCCCCTATTATTTAATATAGATAGTCGATAATTCACTTTGTTCAATTGATTACCAGATTCTTGGATAGGAAAGAAGTTATAAACTGGAGTAGTAATAAGAGATTTAGGTTAGGGCTTATTATTTTCAGGTGTAAAAGAGAATTAAGAATGCGTTAAAACTCAACTGAGAGAAACATTTTCATGAACGATTGAGCCTTTATTTTTAAATTAACCCAGGTATGTATTAAAATAAGAATAAAACGGCAATCCACAATAAAGTGGAACATTTTCTTATTTTTCATCGGTCAAATCAACTGTAAGAGGAATAGAAAAAGTCAAAATAAAGAAATACAATGTTGGCATCAAAAGAAAATGCAAAATACAAAAATTTGGGGATGAGTACATGTGCGTATATGTGCAATCAATGCTAGCATTGGCAAAAAATACAAGAGTTCTCTTTGGAGTTGTGCATATAATACAAGCAAGACAGCCTTATCTCACATAAGCTGGGTATTCCTAGAATACACTGCATCGACTCTCCCACTAAAAGTTATTCTCTTTGTAACAGTCACAAAATTGTCAACAAGCAATATTTTTGTTGCATAAAATAAAGTAATTCCATCAAGGTATATGAAGAAATTGCGTTGCTGCTGACCGAATTCGTAAGCATAGGATTTTAGGATAAGCTGTGCAAATTTTTAGTTGTTGCATCTCATTACGAATCGGTGTATTTATACGGTAATAGTTTCATGTCTGTTCTTAATCGTTATAATATAATTACTCACCAAATTATCCCTGATTTATTTTTTCTATCAAATGCAAAATGGGCCGTACTAGTGTATGCATGATGCTACAGAAGAGAGAGCAGCTATTATTTTTTTAGTAGCGAAACCTTTTGGTTTGTTCTACGATCAATTGTTTAGATTATTTTCAGCTTGCTTTCCTTCTACTGACTGAAAAATACACTATTATAACTTTTTTTCTTCCTGTTTATTTATGCTAGCTTTGATTTATTGTAACTTCAAATGATATGCGCCACTTAACGTAATTGACACATCATGTTTGTTACTTGTGTAATTGTTAATAACTTTTTGCCCCTACCAAAACTATTTTATTATTAAATAATAGTTGCAAGTCATAGTTAACTAATTCATGTTTTATCTGTTTAATCGGAAATCAAAAATTTAATTTGGTTGCTCTATGCCTTTTCCTCCCCTCTGGTTCTGCGAATTGTAGAGCTTGAGCTGAAAGCTGCCTCTTTTCACGTGTAACTTCAATCGTTCTTGATGGTACGTAAACTCCTGGCGTTAATGTTTGCCGACTTGCTTTTTGGACACACTGTTTCAAATCCTTCCATAACTTGTACGAGACCTGGAGCCAAAGAATGATTTACATATGCACTAGGTCAATAGCTTTCGGATATAGAACAAATGCAAAAGCTCGCATACACTACAAAGTTTTGTTATTCATAAATGTTACTATGACTACACCTGCACAATCGTGACTGATTGATTCAAGTTTTCTAAAATGCCCACGTCTGTAATTTTGCAGGCAACTCGAACAGTTTTGAAGGCCCGTACACCTATTGCTATGGAATCCTGTAGGGCTTCCTGAACAATTAACTTTATCTGTGGCTATTTGCATCTTATATGCTTTGTTTGTTTTTGTACACTTTTTGAAGGATTTAACAAAAAATTACAGTTGCGCTGATGAATTATTTGCTTTTCCGCTGTGCAATTGGTATATACCGTTTTGCTATTAAGTTCAAAATTACATTAGTGGCTTATATGTTAGAGTCTACTACTTACATTTCACATCGTTTACAACGATTCTTAAATCGCCTAGTTCTATAAACGATCGACCGATATTGCTGAAGTCCGAGAATACGATAAACGTCATTAAGTATGCTACTCGAATTTCACTGACCTTATGCTGAATGTTACAAGAATCAATCGATTTCTCTGACGCAAATTGTTTGATGAGATTCAAGATATTCGCGATTAAGAGCTTTACGGTATGAAAAGCTTACTGTTTGCTCTTCAACATATGGTTCTGTAGAAGTAAAGATTTGCAATCCATCACTTGATTCAAATTTCCCATTTTGTAGTGATAATGAGACACAACTTACAGATCCCCAGAGGGAAGCTGAGGATCTGGCAGGTGAAAGCATACTACTTTTCCCCTCCTCCTGCTGCAAACGTGGTTCATTCACCATTTTAGAAAAACAAACTTTTTGCAAAAAGAGAAATAATCGATTCATTCTAGCAAATTTATTTTTATGTTTTCGAGGAAACTACACGGTATGCTTTCTCTAATCAAAAGTTAAAGCCACGCTTTCTGTTTTCCACACAATTTATGCAAATGTTTCTTCCATGTATGTGACCCTGCATATTTGAATACAATTTGCTTAATACTAGCAGCTTGTTGAAAAAGATTGGCAACTTTGACTCGAAATAGATAATACTTTAATTGGAGGTGTGTGCTTCCACAAGCGCCAGTGTACATACAGAGGAAGTTATTATTCTCGTGGGCACAGAATTATAAAATTACGTAAACAAGATGCCGGCTCAACGGAACTGCTTACTTAGAATGCATAAATAGCGTAAATGCATGTCGTGACAACAGCTGTCCCCGAAATCAATTGAATAAGGACGCTGAAAATTTAACGAAGCACAACTTTGGGCCATCAAAATGGGCCATCAAAATCTCTTTTTTCTCCACCTAAAGAGTAAGCAAGGAAAGGCCTGTTCCTCTAGCATTTGGGGAACTCGTTTGTTGCCTAAAGATAAAAGAATATTCAATCATACTTAAAATTTTATTACAAATAAAGCAAAACTTATACAAACAGAAAGTTGTGACGTAAAAAGGAAAAAAATGTTAAGCTGAAACGTGCAATTTCAAAAAGAAGAAATATAGTATAAAGAAAACAGCCACTAACTGAGATCCTGTTTCCTTAGCAAAAGAATCAACTCTGCTGCCATCCGCCGTTGATTTCGTAGATAAGACGAAAGCCATGATTGCATCGCTGGTTCAATAGAAGGGGGAATTATAATTGCCTTTCCAATGGAATCGTTTTTCAGCATATCAGATTCAATACAAGTAGATTCATTTTTAGCCACATTGCATAATCTGGTATTACCTAAGGGCGAATATTGCAAAGAAGTCGAAGTTTCTATTTTTAATCCATGAATAGTTTTAAAATGATTATCCAAGTACAATGAATACAGTGACCAATCTGCAAGACATTAAACAAACGGAGTATTTATAAAAAATTAGAGCCCAATCGGTTTATTGAATGAATACATTATTGATTTGAAGACATCCGTACCTGTATAGGCATGTAAATTCTGTACAGCGAGCTGTAGTTGTTGTTCTGGCAAAATATTAATACTGTATTTCCAGACAAAATAAATAATAAGCAAATTACTTTCAAAAGCAGCGGGAAGTAGTTAAGAAGAAAATAAGAATTTTATAGAATACGCTGTAGAGAGTAAAATTATTGAAATAAAAACGCGGAAAGAAAACACTTGAGTGTCAAAAAAATATTCATACATTACATTAGATGTACCGTTCAGAAAAAGAAGTTTTTTTGAAATGTTCAGGCACAAAAAATACAGGTCGTAGATATTTGATTGCATAGATTCGTTGGTTAGCTCTTATTTTTTTTAAAACCTCAGAGGATGCTTCAACAGGTTCTACCAAAGAATCTGTTGTTGGAAAAGTTAATTCAAGTGCAATCTCATCACTTGCAAGAAAGCCATCCTAAGAATAAAATACATCACTCAGCTTAAGTGAGGGCGCACGAAATTTATCTCAACTTAAATGAATGAAACAATTTATACGTCGAAAAAATCAGAAAACTGATCGATTTCCTAGAACAAAGAATTATCAAAACATTCATGTTATGCAAATAGAACATACCTCAACAAGAGAATTTCTGGTGATGGAAGACGCAGCAGAGGAAGCATGCTTTTCCTCTTGTTCAACGCTACTTATAAGATTCTGGATAGATGACGGTGTATAATGCAATAACATATCAGGATTATTTAGCACAGCGATGTAGATAGCTTCATCCAACTGCACCAACCATAACAATATCGATTCAAATTGATTAAAATGTTAAAGACAATCTCCAATTAAACATAAAAAATGATTCAACTATTACATTAGACCAATTGTGTATTAATTTTCGCCAATTTCGCAATTCCTTGGCCCATCTGGAACAGCTCCAACTCTAGAAGAGATATTATTACAAAACAAAAGGACAAAAATGTAAAAAAGGAAGAGACGAATAAAATCAATTATTATGTACCACGAAACATTTACCTTGCTCGGTCGAGGAGTACATGGACACCAGCTGTTTCGTAATTCACGAAGTCGGCGCTGCGGCAGAAAAACTTGTGTATACCTATGGTAACCAAGAGATTTTTTTGTGAGCATTATGTCTTTCATGCGGCATTGAGAGTCTTCCGCTGAACTCATCATCCTCGCCATTCAAATGTAAAGTTTGTAAGCCCCTGCAGAAGTAGCAGTATCAATATTGTTATACCTGCACGTGTCTTAATGAATTATAATTAAAAAATCTCGAATGTAAAAAATGTGTCACAAGAACAAGAATCGCTCTCTTTTTTATTGGCAGCATTTAACTAAATCATAATATATAAAGTAAGTTGCATTTTTAGTTGCAATATTTTTAATTGGAGCCATATTTTCAACTGTACATCAAATTAAAAAGGTAACTGCCAGCGTGCCTATTCTACCACTTTTTCTAAATCCTTTAACACAAAAAGTAAAAGATCATTACAGCTGTTTCCCTTGCAAAAATTTATATCCCTGAGAAAAAACACTTCCAATATTAGTACAACCTTTTTTAAAAGTTTGGAAATATATACCAAAACATATAAGCTTAGTCAAATATTCAAAATGAAATAATGAATAGGAAAAGAATTAGTTCTGTTTAATTTTTTGCAATGAAAAAAATTATCAAGCTCTTGAGGCTACCAAAACATGTCTTTGTATCCTTCCTAACGCTCATTTTATTCAATGAATGCCAAATTTTATGTTGAATTTTACAAGATTTAAACATGAATAAAGTTGAAAGTGAGGGCCTTACCATGGACTTGAAAACTGTACCCTAGAATAATGAAAAATCCATTTCCATCTAAAGGGATGAAAGAACATTTCAGTGCGCCGCTTATAGAATCATAACTGTACAACACAGTACTATCTTCAAGAGGAACCTTGTAATGAATCCAAAATTTTGGTAGAAGATACGTGTAATGCTTAGCAAGTAAAACTTTCGTCTAGGACACTAAAAGTTTCAACAAAGCGAATGTTTGTGTTGTACTGAAACGAAAATCTTCTCAGCAGGCACAGGAAGAGGAAAATTCAATAAAGAATAAAGGCAAATTTCCATAAACTTCGCGTTGCCATTCAGTCCTGAATTCAAATAGAAAGGTGGCCAAGACAGTGAATCAAGTTGGAACACTACATGCTATCAGCAGACAAAAGCGATTCTTTTGTCAAGTATTTCGCTAAGGTATACAGGATACAGGACTCGGTTTGGTAGGTCGAACGCAGGAGTATTGCAATTCTAGTTCTTTGAAAATAACAAGTATCGCCTGTACATTGCTGTTCTATATAAAAAGTCTCAGGTAAAAAGTCGTTTCAAAAAACATTTCTAAAGGCATTCGTGTTTATCTTCCGACCAAAGTGTCGCGAGGAATGTACAGGATAAAAAACATTTATCAAAAGAGAGATTTAATTTTGATGCTACCAATTCACCTAAGTTACGAAGGACTCAAACAAAAAGTAAAAAAGTTGCTCCAGATGTAAGAGCACTCCGATGCAGTTGCCCTCAATGACGATGTCTACGCGCCTACAACACGAGTTAACATAGAAAAACAACATATATTTAATGGCAGAAATACACGATGTGCATAGAAAGAATAATATAGAACTAAGAAAGAGTTAAGGCAGCATACGTCCTTCTGCGTAGAATGACCACGCACAAAAAACACAGGCATGCATAACCGTAAACCTGCCCTAAAAGAGTGTAACATTTAACTACCTAGTCTTTTTGTAGTCACCCAGGAGCAACTTCGCTATATTTTCATGCTTTGGAACACCTGTATTTCATTAAATTTACGAACAGGTACAATATAGTAATAAAAATAATCCGCTTGAATCTGAATTGACACTTTTTTCCTACAGTATGATTGATCATAATAAGTAGCCCTAGGTAAATTGCAGATTTATAAAATTGCTACTTTTCTCACTACAATGGAAACATGCTTGTTACCTAATCAAATTCGTTTTTTTAGGCAGAGTGTTCAATTAATCAAACATGGCAGTTGCTAAAAGGTGTAGTTCTGATTACATCTCTGCTAAACGCCTCTTAAAATATCCAATAATGACTTCACATACAGTAGACTGATGTGTCTATACTAGGTCGCACAATTTCTTCCTCCCGATGACTTATACATTATTGTCCACATCTGGATTTCAAGTTGATACTTAAAACTTCATCTTTGTATACAAGTCAGAACTCTTTTCAGAACACCAAAAAATAGTTAAGCCACTACAGGATAGCTCTGTTCAAGTATTCGGTAGATGAAAATTTCTACCAGCTTTAGCAACACGCTATAAAATCAAATTCATACTAAGAAATGTCTAATCGAGGGAATATTACATATTACGGAATATTGGTTAGGTCAAACTAATACGTGCTCGATACAAGTAACACAAAGCAGTCACATCGTCCTAAGCGTTTCGTATTGGCGTCATTTGTCATTTGCATGTATAAGGTAAAGCGTGTGAGAGAATCGCTTGAAAATTTGTAAAGCACCACAAAATGCAGGTAATCAAAAGAGATCAGAGCTGCAAACTGCAACAATGGTGAATACTCTGCCCTACGTTTTACAATTTCTGCAGCTACGGCGCATATTCACGAAACTTCATTACCTTCCCCCTGATGCCTTCGATGGCTCTAAAAATAAGAAACGAAACAAACGCAAGGTGAAAAGGCTTGCTGATTGCACAAATATATTCCAAATTGGGAACAGTGCTACACTTTGATAGTAGAACACGCTTAAAGCATTTCCTGAAGAGACATGCCTTTCAAGTACAAGTAAAACGACAGCGGCTATAGGAATGCCTGACAGGATTTCACGCCAGAGAGATTCTACAGATTAAATCTATACTAGCAAGTATTACATTGTGAAATCCACGGATTCAGTAAAAACAACATCCGAAATATCAACAGGGGGATTGCTTGCAATTAAATTAAGTTCAAATCGTTCACAGCGTAATCAAATACAGAGCATTTGTACAACAACGTATCGAAAGTTATAACGCTGCATTAATTAAATCCTTACAAATGGGATTTAACTTGGACTGGATAAGCTAACATCAAATTCGGGATGCTTTTATACTGCGTAACAGTCAGCAATGAAGGAAGCTAAGCATATCTAACAATGATGAGACGCTACAGGGTACATCACATTTGAAAGAAACAATCTCACAAATTCCTACGATTGAAAAAAAGTTCAGCGCAAAAAACAAGTGAGGTACGCAACCGTGTATAAAAACGTTAGAATACCAGCCGCAAACAAACATTGAAAATTATTCATCCATCATTGTTTTGATTCCATCAACCAGTTTGTGCTCATCAGGCAAATAAAACTGAAAGCAAGAAAATAGAAAATATAGCCAGTTTTTGTAAGAGGTAGGAGAGGGAGTAAAGAGATGACGTTGCTGAAAATAAAAAAGCTCTAACATTTCGCAAATACTTGTTAGGCATCTACATTATCGAAGCTAAATATATAACAAATTAATGTGCAAGTTCATAACATACTTTTTCAAACGCAAGTGGAAATGGAGTGTCATAGCCACAAATTCTCTTAATAGGGGATTCCAACTTGTAAAAGCAGCGAGACTGGATCGTGCTTGCAATTTCTGCCCCGAATCCTCCAGTAATCTACAAAAGCACAGGAGAATTTGTGACACAAAAACTGCTACGTAAATGTGAGAAAAAACAAAAATAAAGAACTTACCGGAGCTTCATGCGATATGACTAATCTTCCAGTCTTTTCAACAGAATTCTGTACGCATTCTACATCCCAAGGAAGTATACTTTGCAGATCAATAACTTCCACAGATATGCCGTGCTCTTTTTGAAGCACTTCAGCAGCTTTCAAGAGTCGGATGACTTGCGTACCCCATCCGACAGCAGTCACCTTCAAATAAATTTAAAAAAATCCCGAAGCGTAGCCAATTGATAAAACACACGTACACTAACCTTTTACATCAATAAAATAAAAATAAGATATATCATTAAGAATACTTTTATACGAATTTTCGCGCAGATTCCGCAATCACTAGAAGTTTAAAACAAAAGCACCCCGCTAAGATTATCCGAGGATACCAGGTAAAATAATATTAATTGCGTAAGAAATATAATCATAGCATAACAATGCAACCAAATATAAAAAAACAAACTCTACTTTCAAGAAAATTTTCGAACGCGAGAACGGAAGCAAGTGCAACAATTCCATTAGTAATGCTAATACAACGGTTACGTAATCTAAACTACGCGAAGCGCAAACATCCATGACCTATTTACAAATGTGAGAGGAATAATGATGAAAGCAAATGCCTATTTAACACAGAAGAGGGGCCTTTCACTACATAGTAAAATAAATAGTGCCTCTTATGCTATGCTTTTGTAAACGTACATCCTTGCCAATCCTGCAAATATTGGCTTTGCCTAATTCTAGCTCATAATCTCCAACAGGGACTTCATCGACAGCGGCACGATAGAGCGCTTTGGGTTCAAAAAAAATAACCGGATTCGGATCTACAAAGAAATTGCAAATCAATTTTGTTTCACAATCGCATATGCCATGAAAACGCAGCTACGCCCATAAGCAATAAAGCATTTTAAATTAGCTTACCTCGAATAGATCTTAAGAGGAGTCCCTTTGCAGCATACGGAGAACTCGGAATAACAATCTATGGTTTTGAAAAAATAGAAAATTTAAGCAAATTGCACCCATATTCTAAATCAGACAGAATCCAATGGTGTCCGAAGAAGATACTAAAATGAAATCAACAACGCGTCAGCTTAACTTTAGGTTTAGTTATAAAACAGTTTTTCAATTTTGCAATACGTATTTATGTTAATACTTTATCTATTCAACTATACCTTTAATCCAGGAGTATGCGCAAAATAAGCTTCAGGGCATTGGGAATGATAATGGCCTCCATGGCCTACAGCTCCCCAGGCGGTTCGTACGGTCAATTTGCCACAATCCCATGTTCCACCAGATCTATATCGAAATTTCGCAGCTTCATTAACCAACTGCATAAAACGAATTTTTTGAAAAAGAAAAGATTTCACAATCGATACAGGCAAAAGATATACTGCTGCAAAGTAAATTCTTATAGCTGTATCAAATGCTATTTTAATACCCAATTATACGTAATGAAAAGTAGGAAATTATCAATAACATCGAAAAAAAAATTAAATGATGTCAAAGCAGTAGTAGATTTTCACGGGACAAAATGCAATCTCGGTACTTGATCAAAAGCAGGAAAAATGTAATCAGCAAATTGGATTTCCGCAATGGCAGTGCATCCCATTGAGGCCAATCCAATGCCAAAGCCCGCAATTCCCTAAAGATAGAAATATGTTGTAGCTAGGTTTAAAAAAATTGTATCGCCAACACAAAGTGTTTCGTAAATTCCAACGCAAAACAGAAAGAATAAAAAATCGAGCAATTAAAAATAATCGAAGGATATAAGAAATAAGAGGGATAGCTAAAAATGCATATATTCATTTAACTATAAGATAAGGGATCACAATAGTGGAACCCGTGAATATGGGGAAATTTTACTTTTTACTTGCTTTGAAGCTAGCAACGAAACTAAAAACTAACCTGCTCGGATAAAGGGGTGTTAAAAACCCGTTGGTTTCCAAATTTTTCACGTAAATCGACTGAGCAGCGAAACACTCCACCGAAAGCAACATCCTCACCAAATACGCAGGTTCTATAAGCAATATCGTAATAAAGTTAAGCAAATAGCAAAATTACTTAACATGAAATAACACAAGAAGAATGCGTCACGAATTCAATTTCCATGACAATAAGAAAGGTTACATGTACTTGCGTAGTTTCTTTTAATGAAAATGTCTACAAGATGACTGGTTGACATTTCAATTGACAAACCAATATTTAAGGAAATCAAGAATAAAATCTGGTGAACGGCTTATTAAACGCACTCAGTAAAAAATATAGAAATTAATAAAATATTTTCTGCCTATTTTATACGCTAGTCAAGACGATAAAACTCAACAGAGAGTTTCATTATAACATAGCCAGCAACAAAAATCTACTTTAACAAAACGTGTAAAAAAGAAAAGCATGCCTTTGTAGGCTTGTATGAAGTTACGCCATGCCAAAAAACGAAAAGCTACCATAAAATGCATTTTGATAGCATGAACATAGAAGATAAATACGTTGGATCGGTTTCCATAGCAATATGCATAGCAGAGTTTATAGCTGTAAACACATTCATTCGCTCCTTCGGTCTAGTATCCGCTTTTTGAACAGCTTGGGATGATGTTGAATGGCTACGCTGCTGTTGCTTCATCCTTGACGGATAATCCATTAGAGCAGACGTACGCGTAAAACCAGAGGACAAATAACGAGGTAAAATATTCATAGAAGAGTTAGAACTGTGCTTTCCGGGAAGGAGAGACCAAGTTCGAAACCCACCACGCATACCAACATTGGTGACGTTTCCAAGACACTTCTGCATTTCTGAAGAGAACAGTATGAAAAAAAAGAAGTAACTACACGCAGCTTTCAAATATGCAAAACATATATAAAACAAACAAAGTTATGAAAATGAAATCATTCGAACAAACTTTCATCTTAAAGCAACAAGTGCATGCGATAATATGGGAAATCAAATGTACTTATTCTACTCAGCAAACAATTCAAATAATTTTTTGAAAGAGTTAACTTGCTAGGTTTTATAGCAGTAATGCACTGGTATTAAAGAAGCAGGAATTGCACTAATTTTCTATGAGCATAAGATTCTAAGCTTTAAAGCACTGAAAATACTCTACAAAAACAAGCACCTAGCAATTACTTAGTCAAACAATGGCTATTTCAATGTTATCATAAATGAAGAGATTTGAACATTGGGATAAACGAAAGCGAGTAGAAGCGTTTATAAGTCTAAGCAGAATGTAATTTCAAAGCAAGTCAAAATCAACGCAGCATCATGAAATGTCAATCCTTGGCAGAGAGTTTCTTCAAATATTACTGTTTTCCGCAACTGCAAATCTAAACAGTTGTAACTTTCTTTTAAGGGCAGAATGCAATGAGGCATTTAAGCGTGAAGGTAAACGAAAAACTGTTGTTCTCCATTGCAGACGGCAAAACATATTTCTGCTCAAGGGTTTCAGAATAACTTTTTGCAGCAACATGTCAAAGTAAACCCATTAACCATCTCTATTTAAAAAAACAAAAACCTTGTGATGAAGCGCTTAGACTAACTTGCAATTACAACAATAAGTCCAAAAGCAATGGGAGAGCCACAGGATGTGCTACCTACCGTTTTACGAAGTTGATATTCTTATGAGTACGAAATGTAGAATTGCAATTTTAGTAAGGAGGTTCTGGAGGAAAAGATAATTAAAAAAAGTCTACATGCGAAGACGGTTATAAAGGGATAAAATGATGGAGTGAGAAATTTCGAAAGCTCTAACATCCTTTCAAATATGCTTCAGTGATGGACTGAAGTAGCTCAACACACACGTGTGTTTTCCTCGATATTTCTTTTGCTTGGGTGCTAATTGGCTACGCGAAAATGACGCTCTAATACAAATGACATGACACCTGCTCTCACTCGGACTGCGCGCCAGCATGTATAAGCATGTATGTTGCTGCTGGAACCAAATTATGAGGTGAGGGACACTATCAAGCGCCAAATTTAAAAGAGAAACTTCTTAAAGAATTATACGACGTATGGATTAGCAGTTTCTCCTTTGGATATAAAAGGAATCCCAGAATAAACCCTGTTTTCAAATCTTTTTCAATTTTCCCAGATTTTCTTATTCATAAAGAATAATTGATTTCATTAAAATCGAATGTGTGATCATGGAGTTAGCTATTTCAAAATTGCTACTTCTTAGTGCTCAGTTTTAGTCGCTTTTGCCTGCATTGCAATATTATTATGAGAGAAACTCCCAGTTGCAATAATTGGTTCTTTTCTTTTCATCTCTCCGTACACACGAAGTAGGCGGGCTGATGCCATCGTAACCACATACGTAATCACTGCTATAACCAGGCCATAAACGGTTAGAAGATGGTAAAAGTAAGACTCTAAAAGTATGATACACCTTAGATATATTGCTATAAAATAAGAAAGTGTATTATAAATGAGTAAATGCTTGTAAGAATTTTGAACTGAACGAAAAATAAACTAGTAAAAAGAGAATTGGAGATCATTGGAATGTATAGAGGAAAATGTAACGGTACTTATTCCAAAACTCAACCTAAAAATCAAAATTTCTGTGTCAAAATGTAACTAACGTAGGAAAAGTAATTGAATTGCCATATAATGTCACTACGGCAATAAATGAACTAACTTTCTTTGTGACCCTGCAGCTTTTCAACTTGCAGCTCATTTCAATGTTGGAGATACAAAACATACAAATCATGTTCATGCAAAAATCAAGATATTTAAGTACTTTTTCTAAATATTGGAATATAATGCGAATGCTCCAGAGAAAGCCTTTTATAAATTTGATAAGGTATCCGGCAGCTGAAAAGAAAACGATCTCCGTTAAGTTTACAGCTTCCATTTTTTCAAGACAAAAGCAAGCAGCGCGCACGATAAATCATTTTTGATCTTTTCCACGTTTCTGTATGTTAGGCAATGGTTTTCTATAAACGATATAATTTTCTTCTATGAGGCATTTACAAAAGTACAAAATCAGTTCAGGAAACTTGTTTGTGCTTACCGAACAAGCAGGAAAATTCACATTTTATACCTTTTTTGGATAATAAAATTACAATTGAGCAGAGTTCCTTTTTGATTATAGTAGGAATTGGTTACAGTTTCTAAATTGATCTACAGTTTTGAATCAAAATTGGTACAATGAAATGCTAAAACATGGGGGCAACAGAGCATGGTAGGGTTAATGCTGCAGATTGAAACAGCACAACAGGCTTCTTGGTACTGTTAAACTTTACTTTTTTAAAGTATGAATAGGACTGTTAATATAACGTCAAAGTTGCAATTCTCTAAATTTTAACACTGTTTCAGTAGACATAGGCATCAATAAGCTTTATGATGCACTGGCGATAATTTCAACTTAAAGCATTTTTTTGCTATTCCTAAGCAATGAGAAATTGAGAAGCTGCAGTTACTAGCAACATAACTTTCTTTCAAACAATATAAAGGTTTGATACTAAGGAAGAAAATGAAATAGCCGTCGTTTGTTCTCGTTGCAAGAACTCCAATCGGAACAAAAATCATTGACAGAGTGATGACACTCTGCAGCAAACATTGATATGTTGAAACTGAAAGTAATTCTCGGTTGCAATTCATCTTTTTTGAAAATTAATTTTAAAAACGTCACATTATCAATACACAATGCAAGAGATTCAGACTACATGCTGTGAGGAGTTTAAAGTCCCGCTTCAAAAAAAAGAGTAGCTCAGTAGTTATAGTGCAATAGTATGATTTAACTCATTTTATCAGTGCAAGCGTTTTTGCGATTTCAATTTACATTTGTGATTTGCTCATTTTCAAAATTTTTGCTTTAAAAATTTGGTACGGTGGAATAAATACTGTGTCCGACTATGATGCAAATGTTGCGACACGAAAATTGGATGTGATTTTGACTATAAGTATTTCTCTATCGAAGCAATGCAGGGTGAAACTGAAATTTTCGTAGTACTAACCTAGCTTAGTATTTAAGTAGTTTGATCTTAAATTGTTCTGAAAATAATTGCCTAAAATGCTTATTACTTCAGAACCAATGTCTTGTTATGCACATTCTTTGCTAATAAACAACCTCAATTGAGGCAAAATTTCTTAGAAGGTAGGAAAAACTTCCGCTTTTCTGTACTAGTGAAAACACACCCTCTCATTGGAGCATAATCAAAAGTCAAAGATGTCATTGATTGACTTTGCTTGCAAATCGAATGCAAATTACAGCGCAACAAAAGAAGTTAGGCGAGATGTTGAAACGTGACTATTACGAAAGCACATACAATTAAGAAATAGCAGGAAAACACATTTCTCCTCCACGCAAATAAAAAAATCTATTGCATAATGAATCACAGTTTTGTTATAGAGCTCTCTGGTACCCTTAGATAGTTGATCTTTTTATTTCATCTGTTTTGCTGTTTGCTCTGGAGATACTGCCGGAGTATCACCTTTAAACACTTGAAGGAAGGGTGTTGGCAACGTTATTCTTAGATAAACAAATTTTTCTTGCTTGAGATATCATATAGTTGAATTGATAATTCGAATGAATATCCGTTATATTGAAGAGTAATGTATTCGATCTAGCGAAGCAGCTCCGCTCAAGGCTTCGTGAAATATTATTGGGAGTTGTTTATCAGGAAAGACTGTCTATAGCAACATAAAAATGGCATTTTTTTCATAATTGCTCTCTTCCTCTCTCTTGGCCGATGTGGAAGAGCTTAGTATATTCCATGTCTGTCGCTTCTTTTGTTGATGTGATAACCAGTGAGGTTACGGAATGCTCAATTTGTCTTGAGTTCGTTAGGATAATAGAAGCTACATTGATCTGTTTCCACATCTCTTGTCATTAGCATCTTCCAGTATATAGAATCTCGACGAAGTCGTTTGGAGCATATTCGCAATGGATAATTTTTCCAGCGATGATACTTTGAGGCAGGCAGACACTTTTTGGAGAATGTTGGATGACATGGCAACCTCTGATCCTGATGTGAGCGAAAATAGCTTCTACAAACGATGTGTACGAAGAAACTTGTTGATTTTTTTTGTATTCGCTCTGAGTAAAATTTATTGCATCTTTTGACGTTCCTCTCGCTTGACTTTTGTATTGAAAGCACGCTCAAAAGTGTAACCTATATCTTCTTCGCTCATTTCTTTTGGTATAAAACCACATCTATAAGTGGTTTATTTTTGTTTTTTTGCATATTTATTTTTAAAAAGATTTGAAGACGCGGTACATTAGAAATATTTTAGATGGAAGTAATTTGATTCCAGAGTGGTTACTTGTAGCATCAGAATTTTAAGATTTGAAAGTTTGATTCGTCACCTGCAGTGTATGACAAAGATCTTGCTTTTATTAACAGGGATATAAAAAGTTCATCGACTCTCAAGTAAAGCAGCTCAATAAATCCTTAACGGAAGAAGAATCAAAAAATTCTTTTCGTCCGGTATAATGGCCTCAGTTTTACCATTGAAATAAATTCGCGACTGGCTTGTATTGAAAATCTCTATTGACTTTTTTTTTGTATATTCAGATTCCGGGATTTGTTATTGAAACAATTTTAGAAGAGGTAGTAATGGAACTGCATTGCAGCATCTTATGTTTAACAAATAGTGTCACGCTTCATAATGGCTACTATAGAATACTAACAAAATTTTCTTTAATGCTTTCGTTTGTAATACAAGATATTTAGGCTGAGATATGAGACTAAGTTGTGCTTTATGTGCTCGATGATGCATGCTATGTTGCAATGGCATTGGTAGGAAATACTTTTAGCTTTTGGATTAGACGGGGAGCAGCAGGTGTGATTGTTTACAATGCTGTTAAAAATACCAAAATTGCTTTTGAAATTAAGTTTGATTGCTTTTTAGTTTTTGATGAATTCACTATTTTGTAAGATTGTGAAATATTTTTGCAACATGAGCAGCCTGCACATTAAATAATTATTTAAAGAAGTGTTGCTAGCTTAGAAATCTTTGAATCATCATAGCGGCACTTTATGTTATGGCTTCATTTTAGGTTGAAATTATTGTAATCACTGGTTCCAAAAATAAGAAGTTGGCTACCTACTTTGTCAATTTATGTCACTCAGAAAAGTGAGTTATTTTTATCATAGTTATAGCTCAGTAATATTGAATAAGAAATACAGTTGCGACTTATTCTGTGACATTAAAGAACATATGAATTGTATTGTTTTTGTTCACCTCAGAAGTAATACTCCTGTCCGATCAGATGGATCACTGGCTGAATGCGAGGTAATAGATTCCATTGTATCAAGTGTTAGCAACTACTACTAAAATAGAGAGAAACTTTGTTTTTTGAACAAATACCTCTTGAACTATAACATTTCTTTTGAATTAATCGTTTTCAAAATTATATCGGAAGATTTTAACGTATGCTTTGCATATTTTAGCGTGATTTAGACTGCGCAAACATTCCTTTAAGCATTGGTTCGCGAATTTCGACAGGAGATAATGAAAAACGGTTTGATTTTTAATGTAGAAAGTTGTTTTATGTATAAGAGATGAAGTATATTTTATGTTAATTTCATCTTAGGTTGCATTTGATTTTATTTTAATGTGGCATCTTTTACAAAATTTGCATAGATGTGAAAATTTTTGTTGCTATTCATAACCCTGCTTCTGGGTAACATTTCTTCTGTTATACGTTTTCATTCGTCGCAGCTATGCCTGCGCTTTTTAGTAATATGGATATACATGTTTGTATACCCACTGTCTGCAGGCGCATTATTGTCGATGTTGTTACTCACAGCCTTGTTTTTAAAAGAGCATCCAATGATTTGGGGTTTAAGCAGTTTTTGACCACATTGGTTTTGCATAAGTTACAAGCCTTAGGTAGAGAACTTTTAAATATTTTGGTTGAATTTAGTGTTCTTGTGGAGAATTATCGTTCAATGAATTGTAAATAATCTGCACGCGTTGATCGAATTCTTTGATTGTCGTAAATTCTTCTTGTTAATCGCGCATTTCTGCTGGGTTGATTTTGAAATCAGAAACTTATCATCATCAGCATTCATCAGGGAAGTCGGAGAGTTCGAATAAAGGTAAAGGACGAGTACGTTTTCGTTCTGGTTCTTTTGAATTTCCAAAACTAAGGTATAAAGGAGCAAAACAACCACCTTTGCATATTCCTAACTTTCAAATGTGCTCCGATGGAACAGAGATTGCAAGTAGCAGTTTTCCAGGTACATAAATGGATTATCAAATATATTTCTCCTCTAAAAAACCGAAGATACCAATTGTATTTGTTGCAAAAATCAGATTGCATGTATTAGCTAGATGTTTATTTTGTAGTTCTAATCTTGCACCTGATCGTCAAATTATTCTTCCACTGTATCAATTTGTGTATTGCTTTTGCTAATTTGTTTCTTTTATCATTTGTAGTTACTTTATGAAGAATTTAATTATTTTTCTAGTACTTATTGTGTAGACGTTATTTTAAAGTAAAAAGGAAAAAAATCTTTTGGTATAGATCTTAGAATATCTAGAAATGTTCAATTTTTTTATTATATATTAAAGATACTATGGTGCTTCATGTTCTTTGCAATCAAAAACTTCTTGTTTTGTTTTCTATATCTACTCCTGTTACGAAAAAGCAATTCCACAAAAGCAACTATGCAGTGCTGCTGCAATATCTGAAGGGGGAGAACGTTCCAAAAGAGCAGACACTTCTAATCGTTTTTCAGCCGATAAAAAGTCTTCTATTATAGAAGTTATTCATTCAATAGATTTTTTGGAAGAGACACCCGCTAGTGAAGTTGGATTGCATTCTTCTACCGATAAAGCTGAAAGTTACTTTAAGTCGAATTCCTCGAATGAAGCATCCAATGAACCTGAATTGGGGTCACTACTTTCGAAAACAGAACAAAAGTCCACTAGTTCGAAAAGTAGAAAACTGGATGCAAGTGTGTTAAACTTGAGCGCAATTGAAGATAATGCCAGAACTAGTTACAACAGTGATATTTTATCCGCTCGCAGCGTTAAGTATTTCCGTAACTCTTTGAAAGGTAGTTCAGGTAATAGGGCTATTGATTCTCCGATCAGGTCGGAACAATTCAACGATCAATCTATTACTGCATCCAAAGAGAGTCGTAGAAGCAGTCTAGGATTTGTCAAGAGTATTAATTTGCCTACGAATGAGAAAAGAGTTGGGCCGCGTGACCATTTGCGCCGCAATATTAAAAAGCAGCTGATAGTGGAAGATTGTGAAAGTACTGGGGCGCTTGTTCATGCTATAAAAAAACATGATATACACTTTGACGTCACACAATATTCCATGGATTCTTTAGGGTAAGATGAGCAAATTTTGCGGTAGAATTTGATTTTACATGGAAGGACTACAACTCTTTTAACTTTTCGATTTATTTACTGCTGTTTATCGCTTTCCCAAACTCAATTTGCTTTTTATCAGGATAGCTTGTTTTAGGTTAACAAATATTTTAGGGTTTGAACTTGATGCAATATACAAACATAGCATTTTACTGTTTCTAATTAGTTGTAACATTTTTGCTGTTCAGGAATTTTATTATAAAAATTAAATCAAAAGTAAATTTTTTGACGGAGTTTCAACTTGACATTCTCGGGAGCGGCAATGCAATAGTTTTGTGTCTGCTAAAGATGCATAAGTGGTGAGTGTATTTGTGTTGCAATGACCAAAATCTAAAAATATCTTCAAGCTCTTTCATACTGCAGTTATTATATTACTTTCACTTGTTATTTTTGATAGCAACGGGTGTGAGTGAGCACCGAAGCGTATTAGATCCGTGCTTATTGTTAGTTATTGGGTCAGCTGGAAACTAAGGATCACTTGTTTTTTTTGTGATTGTGTATTGGCAGCTATTACAAGATATTCCATAAATTTGGAATTTTTGTATGAGTCTGTTCATATGCTTTCTATATGTTTAGCGCCATTCTTCTGAAAAAAAATCAAAAATTTGTACGTCGTAATTTTGCTAAAGTTAGTCAGCAAATTTATTCTACTTATTTACCATCTTACCCATTGCAGCCTTATAACTTACAAAATAAATGTACCCTTTCAATATGATACGGAAAAGGTTAGTTATTATATTAATTTTGCACAATGTAAAGTATTTCTGTATCTTTTTTTGTTCTTTCTATCGAATTTTTTCATTGTATAAAATTTTATTCTGAACCCTATATTTTTGTCTTTGCCGTTGATATTGCGCATCAGTAATATCAATTTTTTCTATGTCCTAGTGTCCATTTTTATCATTTTTTTTGCTTTAATCATGTTTCTGACTGTTTGTTTTCATATTAGGTAGTAGCAAGCTGGAATGAAGAAAATAAACAACTCACGCTGTTGCTACCATGAATGAAGAAGTTCCCCTTTACAACAGGCTTTCCATTAAAGTCGAGTCTTTTTTTTCTATTTATTCTGCCAACCTGTAAACAAAGCAATTTGTATATCTTCCAGAAAGAAGAACATATTTTAATTAAAGAAGTGTTTTTTTTAGGTAGTGCTTCTCTTCTGTGATATGTTCTAAATCCTGCCGCTGTTAGAAAATAAAAGTAGGACGTTACTTGGTGAGTAGTAGAAACAACCCAAACTTCTTCATTTGCTTGTCATAGATATGTACTGCATTGTTTCGCTGAAACAACAAATCGTGGTAAATTTAAATTTCCTAAATGCACTCTTGTTTAATTATGTGTTGAAAGAATGTAAGTAATAACAAGATCATTTCACTTCATTAGGTTTTAGCAATGAAAGATCGATTCTAGCCCCAGTCATACATTGCTCAAATAATTACGCTGTGGTGCTCTTGCAAGTAATCGTAGACGAACGAATGAATACAAAAGAATTACATTCTACTTGTTTGGAAATTCGTAGCTGTGCAGACAAATATCTCAGATGTTTGAAACAGCATTATATAGGCGCTCCTCCTTTTCTTACAATTTTGTAAAAACTTTTAGTTTTATTGGAAAGTATATTCAATATTCCTATAAAAGTATTAGTAATTCATGAAATTTTAGGCGTATTTAAGACCACTTACGTTTCGTTAGACGAATGAGCAAAAATGGAATTGGCACGTCTGCAAATTCTATGACACATCTTTTCCCTTATGGTTCACCATTTGGACCACGGCGAACAGCAGTAATCAATAGTTGATTGTTTACTGGCGCGCCCGCAGGCTTTAGCAGCTCCATCACACTTATTGAAAACAGATGTTACTGCTTATTAGAAAATTGCAATGATTTACTCTGGTTGTCCATACCATGTTTTAGTTCAAGAGCCTTCGGTTTTTCGTAGGAAAAAAGCAACCGTTACCAATTTTTTTGTCAACAATGTCAACGTTCATTGTATACTTTGTATGGTCCTCTTCATCTTCGAATGCAGCGACCAGGAGCGCAATCGAATGATAATTCTACAGTTACAAGAGCCTCTTTGGCTCGTCTATAATAATTGATTAACTTGATGTAACTACTATTATAATTTACATATAACACTGATAGAATGATAAGATTTTCACTGCACGATTTTGTACAAAATGTGTGGTGACTACGCCTCCTTTGCTTTTGCGTACTCGTAGTCAGCAACTGTATTAAAATTGTTGAGACAGGGTGTTCCTTGAAGATATATACTTACGTCTCCTATGTTATTTGCTGTGATTTTTTCCGTATTTAATCAAGAATCCTCTTCATGTTCTATCTTGTTTCGATTGTGATCTATGGCAAAGACGTTCTTCCGCAACCAATTTTGGAGAAAACTGCGGACCACTTCATGCTTCGGTTGGAAATGCTTTACGGTGATTAGTATAAATCACGTAGTCATGACATACTGTTGCAATGTGATAATGGTAAGTGTTTTATGTCACGATAAAAATGCGTCGCGCTGCTACCATCAATTCGAATGTATTCATTTTTCACCCGCAATATTGTCGAAAATGCTGTTGATGGTCTATAATTAAGTGTAATAGTTGAGCATTTTTATTCCCATAATTCAGTCTTTACAAAGGAAATACAACTACATGTTGCGTACTATGCAACCTTTACTTTTCGCGTGGTTTATGCGTTGCCTCATTGAAATTTTCAACATTTTGTTGTAGACACGTGGAAGTAGCATGTTGCCATTATTAAACGCAGACGGGGATTTGGTTTTTCTGGACATTTTGTCGCCGAAATTTTTTGGGTATAAAACAGGTGACGTTGTCATAGCAAAAAGCCCTCTGGATCCTCAATATTGTATTTGCAAGCGCATTATCGCTACCGCTGGTATGGCTATGATCATCTTAGATAAAACCTAGTTACTCTCGTAGCAAAACTGATCAATTTTAGAAGTTACGGCTGTTTTTATTCTTCCCATTGAGCCTTTATTGCAGTTAGGAATAACTTTCGCGACAGAGCAAATATAGAGCATTTCTTTTCAGGTAATTATCTTTATGTTCGCTCAAATGGGGAAGAGAATAAAATTGAAATCCCAGCTGGTCATGTATGGCTACAAGGTGATAATTCTGGTAAGAAATAGCTAAAGCGCTTATTTTGGTTACAGATTCTGAATTTGCTTCTCGAATCATGCAGGATGTTCGTCTATTCTTATCTTCACTATTATGATATAGTGGATGTAAACTGTGTTTAGATACGTTAGAATTTAAGAATGCTCGTTGTAGGAATAATCCTACATTGCCGCATTTTCTCTCTTTCTCCATTGATTGTTTTTATTAGCTGCTTCGTTGGATAGCCGGCATTATGGTGCTGTAAGTGAAAACCTTCTACAAGGACGTGTCATCTTTAAGTTTTGGCCCTTGTGGAGTTTCAAATTGGTGCGGAGCTACGTACCCATGGATCAGTACTAATTATTCGCAATTAAGCATATTTTTGTGGTTGAAAGCATATCAATACGTTTTTATCGGAAACTGTTGCTTCTATCGTTGTTGAAAAACTGATCAAACAAGTTCTCTATTTTGGCACTATAGTGTTTTCCATAGCTTTCCCAAATTTAAAATGGATGCGGAAGTTGTATGTTAGTCTTTATCTGGTGATTTAAAGGTAACTACGTGCTATATATTGACTTGATTGTTATGGTAATAGTTGCGACTAAAGATTGTTTTGAAATGATACTTTCCTTTTAGAAGACAAGTTTGCTTTTTTAGTTGCTTTGAGTTGGTTTTTTGATTCTATTGTTGGAGTGCATAGTCGAATGCTATGCTAGCGCTTCTTCAATTATATACCATTATTTTATTGATATCTTTTTATCATGTGCAAATTTCATATATCAAAAGAGGTGTTTGTAAGAGATGAAGCAAGTTTAATTTTTTCTGACTTCGCTACAATCATTATTTTAGCAAAACTTCAAAATTAGACTAAGTAAGCGCGCCTTGTTTTTCGTGTTTAAGTTAGTCTCTCTACAATTCCCCCCACTTTTCCTAGAAATATTCGTAGCAATACACTCTAAAGAAACGTAATCCAAGCAGGGAGCAAGCAAATGAACACACGTCGGATAAAGTATGCATACAAAATAGCGAGTGTTACCCCCTGCGACATCTCGCCGTTCGTTGTAGTAATGTCTGTTTAAATTTAATCAACCCTCCGCCCACAATTTTAGCGATGTAAGCTGGGGATTGAAAGATGTTAAGACATATGAAAGCTTCATTCTTGTGTCTAGCGACTAGCTAGTACGTTGTTCTATGAAGCCCACGCGTCGCATATTTTCTCTCACAAAAGCAAGAGATAAGTATTTCTAGGGTTTCGTTTTGAAAAAGTTCAACCAAATACCTTTAGAGAACCGGCGCACACATCGTGTTGGCTCTCATCTTTACGTTTTTCTTTGCTGCTTTGGTTTTGGCACATCCAAGATAATAGTTGTTTTTATCTGAAGCAGTTGTATGCCCCGTGTCAAATCTGTTTATTTTGCCTTCCATAAGGAACATATGCAAAGTCTTGTGTAATTTTCCACAAATATTCGTAATGGCTAGTAACATTGATTACATGCGAAGATTTGACAAAAAATACATTGATCCTTGCTATTGGGAAAGGAAACTTTACGCAGATCCTACCCAATTCTCTCAGGCTACAGACGCATTCGGTAGCACCATTGAAGTTCACCAAGGAAGAATGCAGGACCTTTGCTACGAGTACAAGTCAGTATAACTCCTAAATAGAACCATTCCTCGCATGTTGTCTAGAGCTGCCGTTGTCGAAGATGTTGCGTATATAATCTAGATTTCCTCATTAAAACTTTAATAGATATAGGATTCAAAGCAAAACATTAAGCGCGAGTTTTGATAATGCAGTTACACTTGAAGCGCTGCTATATATATATAGACCTTTTTTTAAACAGAGAGGAGCGTATAAAGCAGAAAAATACTGATCAATGATGTTGCATTTTTCAATATTCATTTTGACAGGCATGTTATCCTTACGGAAAAGGTCAGAATTTCCTGTGTAATCGCAGAGCCGTTAAAGAGAATCCATACACCTAGCTTATTGCACGACATAATAAGCATGCGTTTACGCTAGCCGAAGTGTATTGTAGCATTCTTACTTTTTACCTATGTAGAGCTGTTGCTATACTGTATTTCTCTCAGCAATACAAGATATACAAAAGTTACAGAGACCGTTCTATGAAAAATCAAAGTAAAGGGTTGGTATCAAGACACGTGGTATATGACAAATTGCTAATTTCTCAAGCTCGCGGTTGGGAGCATTACTACGTTTATCCGT
The DNA here is from genome assembly GCA_015476325.1 of Cardiosporidium cionae. NCBI lineage: Eukaryota > Apicomplexa > Aconoidasida > Nephromycida > Cardiosporidium > Cardiosporidium cionae. The sequence goes on along the minus strand of JADAQX010000154.1, from coordinate 42,879 downwards.
TAGTTTTGCAGATAATTAGAGTACACAAATTCCTTTTCTTATTTGCTTGGATAAGTGTATTTTTGGCAGCTGAATACAAATCAGGTTTTTAACCCTGTTTCATTTGTTGTTTCTATTTTTCAGACCCAGTCCGCATATATTGTGTCTCCGTCGCACTCTTGATTGTACGAAAGGTGTGTAGCGCTCTTCACTTCTTCCTAAGGAACCTATCCTGCTTAGAGCAGAGCGTAAGAGATGAAATTACGATACAAAGTCTTTATAATATGAGAAAAACCGCATGATTCACTTTAATTTTTTAAGCGGAGCAACTTACTAGTCGTTCAATGTAATTTTTCGCTTTAGGTTTTGTAAAAAATTAGTTGGTAGAATAATATAACAGTTTACGCATTTAATCGCTATATCTTCATCTGGATTTTAATGCTTTCGCACATCATAGTAAATACACAACTGCCTCTACTCTTTCAGAACTAGACAGCAAATCAACACTAAATTTGATGCACCCGGGTACAGTTTGTGAAATTGAAAGTAATGCTTGTAAAAGAAGGCAAGATTTAGCATTAAATCCACGGAGCAATAAATAGTTTTGAATATGCAAAGATTAGCAAGCCAATAAAATTATATCGAATATTCAAGCTATATTCAGACTGTCCTTTATAGCAGGATATCTTGTAGTAAAGAAAAATACGTTGCCTTACTGGAAAACTTGAGAAAATAGATTTTTATAGGCTTCTAAACATTATCAGAATATTTTCTAGCTAATACAGAAAGCAGCTAAAAAAAAAAGCTAGTTCCATGAAAATGTAAAAACGTTATTCAGATGATTTTACAAAAAGAGGCTCTGTAGATAGGTCTTAGTTGCTGTCTTGTCTTTAATTCTCGTTCACTAGGTAAGAAGGAACTTGTCTCACTTTTTTCTTCTACTTTTAAATTTGCATGTGCGGTGAAACCAGGAAAAGCACCAAATAAGTCAATCATTTCTTCATAAAGCTCCCTTATATCCGATTGAATATATACATGCTCAAATGGCAACAAGTACGCATGAATAATCGAAACTAAGTTCGCATTACACAGACGCCTCTTGTGATGCTTGCTGCGAAAATGGGGATCGGGAAATTGGAGAGAAACGCCTCTTATATTTCTAAAACATCTTTCAAAAAATAACCGATCCACTTCCGCATCATATCTACTGAGCAATTTTATTTGTTTTATCCCTTGCCCTAAGTCCACAATATAAAGTAGATTATTCCAATTTACTTTTAAAGTAGATTGATCTACTGTTATAATTTTTTCCTGGGGCACTTGACACAGTCGTACCAAGGAACTTATTCTGAAATAACAGAGTATTCTACATCTAGGGACACTACCAATCGGCATAAAATGTCCATAAGAAGCGTTGCAATGTGATATTGGCTTAAGAGGATACGGAGCAAATTTTCGCAAATCGCTCATAATTCTATTGAGATCAACATTTGCGTTGCAACATATAAAATGGCAATTCTTTAAGCCTGAAAAAAACCCAGCGTTCGGTTTATTAATGTTCTCCAGCTATTACCATTTATTAGTAAGGAAAGTAGCATGCAGGCATAGTTGCAATAAAGTTATACTAAATAGAATAAGGACATGAATAATATATATCAAAAATGTAAATTTATTCAGCTACAAACTTCATACAAAAATATAGTGATAAACTTGGTACTTTAGCAAAATAAAAGTAGAGCAATAGCATTACATATAGTAATACCACTCGCCGGTAATACTTGCTTCTGCGTCAGTGCACATAATAATTTTTACATTATTCATTTGGAAAAGCATAATTGAGAAGGTACAATTGTTTCAAACAATTATATATGCAAAGTTTTTACATTTTCTGGCAAGAAGCATGTACACTACCACTTTTAATCCTATCGAAGGCTTCACAAAAAACACCAAAAGAGGGCATTGGATACTATTATTTAAGAAAAAGGAAACGAAGCAACTAGGTAAAAATATTTCCATCAATTTCATTACATTTATATTAACTTTACGCTAAATATAGTACGCAAGCTTCGTACCTTGTTCTTGAAGTTTTTTCAGGGCCACACAAACCGCCTTGGATCTTATCTCAAGACCCAAAAAGTTGCAGGATGGGTACTTCTTTGCCATTGACAAACAAAACTTTCCATACCCACTGCAAAGAAAGAAAACGGTGCATTTTCTATATTTCCGAGTTGGGGCACTCGCTAAAATCGATATAATAAATTTTTTTGGTGGTTAGTAATAGGCTGACATGCAACTTAAGAAATAAAGATGTTCCTACATCAATTTTATAAAAAAAATCCGTAGGGATTCGATGAAGGGCTATTTGCTTATGCTTCACCTTCCAATATCAATATGATAATATCGACACGGATTTCCAAAGGCATTCTCAACCCAGTCAAGAGGCAATTTCACAGGAGAACGATGAAAAGAGGACAAAGGGTTTACGTGTTGCCGCATTCGCAATTTGTACAAACGTACATGTTTGTCTTCACTTCTACATTGTTTTTCAAAACCACATAGAAATTCGGGAATGTTACCCAAGTGGAGTTTTCCAGGGAGAAAAAAAAATCCATTTTTACATTTTGCTAAACTTGCCCCTAATTCAAAAAAGGCATTAGTTAAGAAAAAAACTAACAAAAATGAAGCTACCGAGATTGAATATCGCTGGGCAACTCTATATTTCTCTGCTTGTAACTTGAAATACAAGTAAGCCACCATGGCACTCAAGAAAGCCACTATACATAATGCGTTACAGCCTGTGAATTAATTGTGCTCATAGGTTGTATCAATATTGGAATAAGTACTCGAAGCAGACTGGTTAGGAATCAGTCTGCAAACTGATTCTAACTGCGTAAATTCATCTCCTCAGAAAAATGTACGCCACTATCAAATTAAACCAACCATTGAAAGTAGAAGACAACAAAGCACATTGGAAACTAGACCAAGGTATTTTCACAAAAATCAAAGCATATTTTTGCATGGTATCATGATAAAAATAACGGACTTCTAACAAATGTTTATGCGTATAAACTCTGTTAAAAGAATAAAACTAAAGGAGGACAGCAAAAGAAAAGAGTCAAATATTAAAAGTTTAGTATAGGTGGGGAATCGTGCAGATTTCAAATTTAGACATTGCATCATTCCTCTATGCATCAAGGGAGTAAGTACGTCACCCGTTTTGCATAATTTCCGTACGAAAAATGTCCTGGCCACACTTATTGATTCTCTACTTTTCCAAAGCAACAAATTGTTATTTTCTGTGTACACAGTACGATACAGTAGATCCTTCTTTGAACAAGTAAAACGCATGGAAATTTCTACAAAGCAGTATACCCCTGCTGCGGAAGCCGTTGAAAAATTGAGGCAAAACTGAGCGAAGATAAATTCGACGTGTGTGCATGCAATTTTGTGGAGGGTTTGAGCACTACGCCACGCTGCAACAAGAAGCAGTATCACGGGAAATTTAAAAAAATCTGAAGAACACACATTATCCGAAAGCAGTTGAAAAAATATATATATCAGTTGTCCCATGCGTTTTCCATACAGACTAGAGAACGAAAAGGTGCTCTATCACTAGTTTGGGGATTGCTGAAATAGTTGTAAAAATAACAACTTAGTTCAGAAAGGTAAGGTGGAATAGCGACTATTTATCAGAGCAGGCAGTAAGATGGAGCAGAATCATTGAAAATGCGTTTAGTGTGTAAATGATAGGAAGGTAAAGATACCTTATAAACAAAACCATTTAACAAACGTGCACCATTGGATCAAATGATAGTTTCACGCTAACTATGACTCAAGATTCAGCTCATCATTTAGTATATGTTTATTCCCCTCAAGTATGGCGCGAAATACATTTCGACATAACTGTTCTGTTTATGAGTTCTTAAGTCGAAGTACAAGTGATTTCGTTAATAGCTATGCTGGTAGTAAATTTTGCTTAATTTAAATCTCACTCTGTGAGTCATACCAAACCGCATACAATTATTATTCCATATGTACCTCAACAATTTTTTCTGTCAATTTATTGCAAAAATGACTTTAATATGCAAGAGTTGAAATAAGTATTAAATCCACAGCAGACAAATAGTAGCTTAATAACGAATGGTAGCGCACTAAGCTAACCGGTGCATGAACGATACGACCTAACTGAAATTACATTGGCAAGAAGAGTGTTAATTTTTGCTATGCAAATGCCGTGAGGTATGCTTTTTTAGCTATTGTACAAAAGCACTGTAATTTTGGCGCTTCAAATGACGGCTGCAATTCAAAGAATGCTCAAGGGATACACTCAGTGGTACACGCATGCTTCGCTTGAAAAACTCATTCTTGCCAATCCGTGTATGCTGAATAGATACACAGATACAGAAGAGATAAGAGGAAAACGCGACTGCATGCCAAGCAAATGCATTCTATAAACCAGTCGGAAATACACGAAAGACTTGTGACATATCTCCCTAAGCAAAAAAGATAAAGGCGCCGGAATACAAATAACTTAGTAATCTAGAGAACTGAGAGTAGGAACAAATTTGTAGCAAAAAAAGCTAGTTCGTCGGGTATTCCATAATAACTGTATTACTTCTTGCATGGGCTTGTTAAAAGAATAGGCTATAGGCACTACCTTCAGATAGGATATAAATTTTTTTCCTTGCAGTTCTAGAGCTTTTTAAAAGAAATTGCATTTGCATATTTCTCCATTTATTTTCCTACTCACATAGGGGATCAAATCATACAAAAATTGCAAAAGATGCTTCGAAAGCAAATGCATTAAGTGGTAAGCCTGTCCTAGGCTAGAGTGTATGTAAACACTGCTGTTGCTAAAAAAATATTTTATATCACGGCTTAACGATCTTATAGACTTTTGTTATTTAAGTTATTGATTCTTTTATGCATTAGGTACTTATGTCTGGTACATCTTGTTAAGAAACATGTTCTCTCTACCTTTTCTGTAAATGAAGAAGATAGGTTCGGCATATTTGTGCTGCAAAAACAACATTTGTTCGTATCTTTTAACCTTCCCCCTTCACAGCAGCAAAACAATGAAAACTTATAGCCTTTGCTGTTCTACACTATCATATTTGTGAATGTTATTCGATACATCAAATTACTCTATTTAAGTGTTAAAATGGATTACTGAATGAATGCATATCAACCTAGCACTGCCACAGGATGCGAGTTGTTAATGTGGATTGGAGTTTTGATGCGAGGTGTGTGATGCATTAACCCTCGTTTTGGCAGTCTTGTGTCGTCGACTTTGGCTTAGGTCTTTCTTTTGTGACATAGGTTTTGTAAATCTTATTAACTACTTAATTGATTAAAAGTAACGAGATTGTTGGGATAGTTTTGGAAAAGATTGGAACTAACTCTACGCAACTATATTGAACACGGAGTTATATAGGAATTTGAGGGAAAAAGTCACCGTACACTGATTTGTCTACATATGTAGAGTAGAAAAGTAGTAGGGAAGGGCGTAAGTTAAAACTTAAATAAAAATAAATACAATGAACGATGGAATTGATAAGAAAATTCCCCTAACGGGTTGCAGTTAGAATGGCCGTATACGGGCAACCGGGACGGCAAAGTCACAGCAGTCGGTTTTTTTGATTAGTTTTAAACTTATCGCGGTTTGATACACATAGACGTTCCATGCTTGTAGAAATATAATTTGCAAATTAAAGAGGATCAAAAGTAAAGTAAGTGTCGGTGACTTATGCTTATTACACTAATGTAAATTTATTACGCAGTGTTGCAAGTACTGATTAATGTAACCTTAAAATAAAACAATTGCGTAGAATGGATAGGGTAAATGAGGAAACGCTAAAAATAAAATAAAGTAGCATAAAAGAATCCGTATCCAATAAAAAGCGTATCACAATCAAGGATGCTGCTCTTGTTCAAACGTGAATATGCAAAGCAAAATTAGAGTTTAAGAATGCTTCTTCACTATGAGCATATTCTTTACAATGATATCCGTAACGTCTCATCAAGCAAGTTTGTGATGATGAGAACGTAAATTTCGCCCTACTGTTTCACAATTGTGTCCAGACGATCGCAAACACAGCTGCAATAAAAATATTAGGTACTTAATCATACTTTTTCCAAAAAATAAATATAGTTTTGTACTGGTCGAATGATCAAATCTAAAAAATGTTTCATCACTATATTCAAAAAATCAACCCACGTCATATACCCAAATTCCTTCATCTGCTATTAGTTAGCGCAAGAGATGCAAATCTGAAGAATCTGTTTGCTATCATAAAGGAAAAGCTACAAAAGATATATATCCCTAGCTTTTTCCAAGTTACATTGAATTGCACACTACTTTTTAAACCTAAGCGGTGGGTATAAAAATATTGGAGTAAAGTGATACATATGCGGAATAATCATTTCGCTTGAAAGATGCTGCGTTGCACCGCATAACAGTGTTTTACTTAAAGAAAGTAATAGGCATACTTGTCAACTCTCGAACACACATCTAGCGAGAGCAGCTGAGTAATTGCAAATATCGATTGAGTATACCTCAAGCTATCTGTTACGTGTGGCTGGGAGACTAATGTATCAATTGTTGAATTTTTAAAAATCGTAGTTTCCTACTTAGAACATAATATACGATAAAGAATTCGTTTTAAAGATCTTCTAGCTTTGGTTATAGCTTGTCTTGAAGTGAGTGCTGCAGAAATTACCCGTTTTTTCAAAAGGCAAGTGTGTGCAAGCTTTTATTACTATTTTCCTGGATTATAGTACCTATACGTTTTAGTCACAAGAAATGATGCTCCAAAAATATAAGAAGTGTGAAAATATGGATGAAGGTACGATAATCTCAGGAAGGCAAGACAATTGCTGTTCCCCTTTGCAGCAGTCACAGCAAAAAGATTATCAACCACATCGGTACTGGTTGCGCAGTGCCTTCGTACGCACTCCAGCTGTGCGTACTCAAAAAGCCAGAAATCACATAAAAGGGAGCCTAAATTTGTCGTTAAAAGCTGCAAATTCCCGTTTAAGTTACTCCAAGATGAGCGATCTACCAGCTACAGATGATGCCTTGAATGACAAAATACCCGATAGTTTGGAATTGAATACATATGGGCAGAGTGGTAAAAAATATTTTCCCGTTAAACCAGGCTGTAAAGAAAACGTACACCTTCTGTCGCACGGAAATTCGAGAGATCGGAAAAAAGCTCAGAAATCAAAACCTGCCGCTACACAAAATCATGATTGTGGTATGGCTGGTCAAAGGAAAAGTGCTCGCTTGCTAAAATTACGTCAGAAAAAGAAAGAAAATGGCAATTCGCAAATACGACAAGAGAGTGATATTGAACCGGTTGCAGCGTCCGATATGATGGGAAAATTGTCTAATCCTGCGGTTGGCTATACTGAATGGCTAGCAATCGAAGATTTGTCAGAAGCGAGACGAAAGATATATAACCTCGGTAGAGTCTGCATTTAGGTAGAATTTCACGTATGCATATAAGGCGGTATGCATACATTTGAATGAAAAAGATTAGACGTCTGAAAGTATATAAGTGCATAATATGTTAAAAACGACCCACACTAGTTTTGTAAATTCACCAAGAAACCTACTGTTGTAAAGCGCGCCTACACATCTTTAGATATTTAGCGCCGAATGATCTTTATCCGTTTTTAGTGCACAGGTTGCATATAGCACATTTTTCAATTTCTCTGCGCTATTGGAAGACTATTGCTTCGTAAACGAATGTATTGCAGGCACAACAGCAATCGAACATGAAATTGAAAATGCATTCAGTTCTGTTTCCCAAATTGAATGCTTTAGGAACATGGAATTAAGTCAAAATATTAACATGTAAACGATCTTTTCAATGTTGATTTATTGCCTAGTCATGGGTTTCATACAGAAAAAGTGTAGTGTAGCTTTAATGGGGAAAAACTGATTTCTTTAAAAAAATAATGCTCTTTTTATATTATGCATTGATGTGGTTACATAGGACTGAAAGAGCTCTTTCAGTAACCTTGGGAAATGTGAATCTGCGAGAAGTTGTGAAAACTCCAATTGACGTTGATCCAGCTGAATGGCTCGCCATGGAATGTATGTCATTATTTAAAAATAGTACATCGTTGCTTGATATATATTACGGGTTATTTCCAGAAATAATTTTTTTCCCATCTCGTAGTACACTCGTCCCTCACTGATGTACAAATGGTTGTCACGTTTCTTTGGAATAGTTGCAATTGTGACGGAATGCTTGCAGGAAGGTACAGCTAATTTGAAAGTATCCTTTAGTATTTCATTAAAACAATTGCTTTCTAGCTTTTAAGCTACTTGTCCTGCTTAGAAAAATTAATATACAATATGGTAAATTTATAATTCAAAATTTCTTACAGTGTCATGTACCTTTTCAAACAAAATGGAAAGTTGCTCAACTTAAGCGCAAGACGATATATTGAACACGCTCTGCATTGGATTATTGAGCAAATAAAAAATCAAAACATCTTTCCCCTTACTAGCGGTAACTAAGATTTATCTATAATTGAAAAGGGGCACATCGAGCAAACTGTTTTACATTGCTAACTCAGGATTTCCGGAAAATTTCACAGAAGTATGCCGAAGAATTGGGACGCTTATATTTAGAATATATGCTCATATTTATAGACATCACCTTTCAGAATTGGAAAAGGTACGCAGAAATATAAACCAGTCATATAAAATCATTAAGTATAATGAAGAGTTTACTACGCTAAGCATATAAGTACGTATTTCACTTTTTTTCTCATTGCATATAAACCAGCATGACGCAGTCGCCCATCTTAATGCGTGCTTCAAACATTTTTTGTTTTTATCGGATGAATTTGGCTTAATTTGTTATCAAGACATGCTTCCTCTTCGGGTAAGTCAATGCCATCATTTTTTTCCATTTTGCTCCCACAAACGGAGAATCAAGAAAGAAGTGCTTGCAGTATACTTGGCGAAAAGAAATAACTTTGCTATGCAAGAGTTTTTTTCGCAGAATCTATGCAATATATACTTGGAGGGTTCTTGGAATGTACGACATCAACTAGATCAAAATGAAGTTTGCTCTTGCAACTCTAATCTGACGTTTCTAAGGAAACGGAACTTATATGTGCTTATGAACGCTTTAAAAATGCAAATACAGGAAGAAAATTGCATTCCAGGCACTTCAAAGATGCCTTCTTTTGTGGATGTACAAAATGTTAGTCGAAACGAAATCTCTCCATGTGATCACATTTGTCAACCAATGCAAATGGATGGAGAATTGCAAATGGAAAATTGGAAAGAAATATGTAGAAATGTAAACACTACATGGGAACAGCACGCTGACATGAATTCAACAGCTACCATTTTATTTTCTTGTCTTAATTCAGACAATATTCGGTCAGCTCACAAAGACTGTCCAGTTAGAAACCATTTCTAAACATACTGTGATGCATTTTTAGGGACAAAATAATCAAGGTGTATAACTGGAAAATCAATAATACATTAAGAAAAATTCTTAAACTGTGTAATAAAACTTTTCTTTCTAATTTTAATATGTTGTTATTCGAGCTATGAAATTTCACATGCAATTTGATACTATTCAATCATGTAATTGGAGGCATACAAACATTGAAATAATCATTTTTCCGAAATATATCGAATCATTCAATATTCTGATAACAGCACATTACGTCACTTTGGACGCTTCATAATTTATACCAGGTCATACGATGAGTCCCACAGATACAGACATTTTAAAATAAATATTTCATCGAAAGGGACAATAGTTTGTCGATTTGGCAAGAAAAACATTGGTCATAGCGTACGAACTAGAGGAACTTAACATTTTCATACGATACAATCAATAATCAAGGTAGGGTGTAAAATCATTTGATCTAGACTACGCTTTGAAATTCAATAGAATTGACTGTCGGGTTTGCTTGGAATGATAAAGTACAACTGCTACTTTCTTTTTTCCATTCCTTTGCATTTCCCAATAGCTTCTGCTTTCTATGGAAAATTTGTCAACATTACGGCTGTATCTAAAGTGGGACGAGACATTTTGGCTAGACTGTGAACAACGAATTAGTGATACCATGTCACGCTTGAATGAAACGATGTGCTGGTAAAGTCCCGAGCGGACATTTTGAACAGATGAGTGTCAATCTGCTGCTTAACAAAAATCTACACAACGAAATGCCTAATCGAATCGTTTCGAAGTATCCACCTACTATCTTAGCCTCCCAAATTTGTATATATTCGGAGTCACTCTTACTGTGTTTTCTGTTTGTATGTGTCTATTCTAATTTTCTCATCACATTAAAAAAAAGACTTAATGGAGGTAAACTACTCCGCGGGTATGTTAGTTGTTTTTACCAACGTTTTTGAAACCCTGAATTAGTATCATAGGCCGTAACTTTCCGGAATGGCAATCGAAGAGGAAGATAAAAAACACGTTGATAGAACAGGAAAAACAAAAGGAATCTCTTCTGTTGTGCGGAGATTGCGATTTATGCGCGTGAAAAATGAAGAATTCTACAAGCAACAGCTAAAAGTTGAACATCAGAAATTGAAGAAAAATTTGGTTAGCTACTAAGTGGAACTACATCGTAACACTATTTCTGCTTTTGGCCACTGCTTTGATCTATGTAATTTTTCTAAGGAGAATATATTTTTACTTCTACTCAAGCAGCAAGAATGAAGATTCTCCAACCAGTAACACACCAATTCTTTGCGTGTGCCATAGTCTAGTGTACTTTTTAAGTTAGAAGCAGGCTTTCTTTTCTTGTGGGGTGTCACCTAAAGAATTGCTGAAATATTCCCCTTATACTTTGTTAAACTTTTCAGCAATGGCATGCACCCGATTGGGATGATGCCGAAGAGATTTACAACAATCAACAAAAAGCTAGACGTCTCGAAGAGTACGTCTCCGATGGATTGACAAGCAAAACGCCTCTTCCCAAAACAGCCCTTCGTATGCATGGAAGGTGAAGCTTTAGCTACCAAAATTTTTCTTAATGCTATATTATGAATTGTTTTATGCACGCAATTAAGAGTAATTTTAGCTGAAAGGCTGCAAATTACATTCTACCATACCTTGATTCTCATTATGCAGTGAATATACCTTTGGTTATTACTTTCCAGGCGATCATTTGGAAAATTCAACACACCGGTTGAATCCTTCATGTGGACTATAGATCAGCGTATATACAAGAGAAAAATAACTTTAGACTCTAGTACGCATCTACCTTCATACCGTGGTACTTTGAATTCCCAAAAAGTACATAAGGAACGGAGGAAAAAATCTAAAACATGATTTAGACTGGGAAGATAAAATGTTGGTTGCTCTATTTACTAATTATACGTAAAAAAATCCAAGTAGGCTTGTTTTTGAGCTTTTTTCTGTGTGTCAATTGTTTCTACACTTTACTAGAATAAAAATAAAACGTGTTTAGGCTAGCATGCGTAATTCATTTTCTATAAGTTTTTCTATTTTGGAGCCTTACATTTTATACCGAAATAATGACTAAATAAATCTATTTTGACTGTGAGCTCCCTACTTAGAATAGATTTACTGAAAAAGGTATTCCGCTAAGAATTTTTTCAATATGCAATTAAGAAGCTTTTGGCAGTTTCAATTAGGAAAAAACATTTACCGTTGCTACTGTAATGCGTTAGAAACTTTTAGCATATATGCGCGTCATGGAGGTATATATGTTGCTCTTGTTTTCTTATTAAAGGCGTGACGAAACACCTATAAAACTCAATAGCAATAACAACTTTGCATGCTTATTGTTTGAAAACTATTTTTTCATCGAAAAAATATCCGATTTCATGGCAAAACAAGTCCGTGACAACTTTGCCCTTATTTTTAGTGTATTTTTTTGAAGGAAACGATTCCATAAAACGTATTGACGCGCTTCTAAATTGTTTTTTTTAAGTGTTGCTACCTTAATGAAATAACTTGACGAAACATTAGATTAGCATTTGTTTAGACAACTTCACATCTCATTATGTTTTACGTTGAATTGAGAAGGTGCTGATATCTAAAGCAACATGGTTAAAATGAGCTTCAAATTTAATATGGTGCTAACACCGTGAAATAAAAGAAATACAAAGATTACATCATTGGTCAAATTTCTTCATTTTGTTAAAGAAGCGTTTGATCTTCCACAAAGACGCTACAAGCGGCTCAGTCAAATTTACCTGTATGAAAGAAAGCATATTTACCGAGCTCTGAAAAGAAAGTCTCTATTCCAATTTGCTGTTCATTCATTTATTGTTTTGGTTTTTATGGACGTCTCTTTACAATGGTGTAATCTTGACATGTGAAAGCACAGTGATCTGTCAAAATAAAGGGCACTATTCCTATTTACCCTAAAGGATCCACCTTCGAAAGTTAGCTAGCTTCTCGTATGAACTACTTATTCACTAGGTGATGGAGTAACACTTGCATGTGCGTATATTTCTTACTTTCGCTCTTATACCACGAATTCCAATATTTCACACATAAGGTGCAAATTCAAGTACTTCCTTCCGTCAACTTTAAAGGCAGCAACATCATTTACAAACATGAATTTTCCTAAGATATCATGACACGTGTAGAAACATCTTCATATAAAGGTATGTAAGTTCCAATTTCATAAAAGAAGAAGAATCATTGTTCTATTTTTCTCTGTGTTAACTAACATCCTTCTTGTTGCGATATGGTTGGGCGAGCCCGCTGCGAAGGCACATGAGTGGCTTCGCAATGTCATTTGTAGGCGCGCAACATCTCTAATAGCTAACTTGCATTTAGGTTGTTCTACATTCATGAAAAACTACTTCAATGACAGCTTATCTCATACACGAAAATAAAAACTTAAATACTACTGCCTATTCGCCGAAACTACCAAGACTTTCTAACAACGCACAGAGAATACATACATAAATACATATAAGGGTGGCCCGGCTGACAAACTTGCAATTCCCTATGAACCTAACACCAACACCCAAGGCGAAATTTGAAAGCTTAAGAATCAACCAATTAGTGTACGCGCCATCACTTTTTTCAAAAAGTAAACATCAGAAATTGTTTCGGCAATGCGCCACTTCTCTATAGCAATCTGTAGTAGCAATAATGATTTAAGAATTGTCCCTAATTCACCTTGCATATTTCTCAAGCTGTTGAAAGAATACCGGGATCACAGGTAGACCGGAAAAAGTATTAATCTCTTCTACATTGTGATTTTTACTCCGGACTCTTTCTTGTTTGTTACAATTATCAAAATTTGCTTGTGTTGTCAATGAGTGCAAATCGCATTGCATTCGACGTGAGTACAACTTTTCACCGTATGGTGAACTTGCCAAGCTGCATCAATTTATCATTACTAATTTTTTGCTGTTTTCTTTAAACAATTGGAGAATAAAGTTTGGCCTTGAATAGTTCTCTAAAAAATGTAACTCTGTGAGAATACATTTTCCGAGTTCTATCATTTTATCCTGTACTCGGACATAAAAGTTTAAGTGAGCTAGTATCCTTGTTGAGAAATGTGATTCAAGTTAAAGGGGTATGAGGACAACGTTCATTCCTGCGTAAAAATGGATTTTTTTTTTTTAAAGTAAAAAATGACAATGTTTCATCGTGGCCTTTATCGCTGCAATAGAGGTCCCCCGAATCCCACATTCTACTTGAGTGGAACGACGGCAATATGGGAAGCAAGGCAAGTTCTTGCAGTTTAATGGCGATTGAACGTCGAGTTGTAGGGGCATTTTTCAGTCTTTCAGCCTCCCGAATTCCGTTTAGCCATTCATTCCACACTGCTTTTGGTGCCTCCAAAATGAAAGCAGAAGTAACTACCCCCTATCAACGTAAGGATTCGCAGGATTTAATCCACTATCCGGATATGTCAAAAATCACGAAGAAGCGAATTGACTGGATGTACGACTCTCCAAAAAGCGGGTATTGGCTTTCTCCTGTTTTTTTCAATGATTTGCTAGGCTACGCGAAGCCTTAAGATGCCTTGCTTGTTGACAGCTTGATAGTAGTTACTGCTGATTCGGCTTAGAGAAGTGGCTTGTGTGAGGTATTTTCTGTGTTAATATATTTTGTTTTGCTGTTTCACAGCTACGAAGGAGCTAACATTTTTGGTCCTAACACTATAGAAATTAAAGGTCTGCCTGCTTGCAAAACGCCAGAATATATGCAAGAGCGCTTAAGGCGCTTCTTTTCAAAATTTGGCTTTGTGGCTATGTGTCGATGTATTCCTCATTCACTCGACCCTTATCAATGCGAGGGAACTGCTTACATTGCATTTCGTGCAAGAGAAGCTGCATTGGAAGCTGCCAAAACTAATTTGCAATTTCCACCTTCGTTGCAACATAAAATATTGAAGCTTCGGCATTTGGATACGGATGTTACAAATAAAACATTTTCAATTTTAGAGATGAGACATCACAATAATGAGGTCGTGAATGTTGCAAGACAACTTTATCAGGCTATTCTGAAAGAAGGCCCGAGACCCCTTTCTTCAATCTGGATGGGACTAATAGAACGGCGATTTCGCTCAGACGCTAAAATGCTTGCTGAAGAATGCATCATTAAATGCTTTGGTAATTGGATCACCTTTTTAACAGCTGAGCCTTTTCGGAAAATTTTTTTGGTTCGTCAGCATACTGTGGGTACGTTGTTTAGAGACCAACCAGCTATTTCATTTTCAGTTTTATTTTTAATAGGCATAATGTAGTCAAACTTTCTATTCCTTATTCCTGTAAAAATATATAGAAAACAGAACCGAAAAGTCACGCGAACCTAACCGCTATTCTCCAATGGTTTACGTTAAGATAATTAATCAGGTGAAATTGGAACAAATCCTTGAGCATGCCAAAGTTATATTGAACCAAAAAGTTACAGCGGAATTGACTACATACTGGAGAAATGGAAAACACGTACTTCCCAGGTATGAATTTTTTGCTTCATACTTGAGAATCTCTCAACTTGCTTACAAGGTTCATTTTAATTCAATATAAGCCTTGTTTATCTTTTAGACGTGAGGGAAATTAGTTTGAAAAATTGATTAGCATTTTGTTTTTGTAATGATTATGTTCAATTTTTTTGCTCAATTTTATTACATTGCAAGACTGCGTGCTATTTGAAAAATTCGTTTTTCAGGTTGATTTTTTAAGTCGTTTATATGCGATTTAGCACAAGTATTTATTAATCATCCGCTCTTTTGTTTTTTTTTTACACTGAACTTGTTATCTCAATTTTAATCTTTTTTTTGTTAGGTTTTTCCTTGATCGTAATTTTTTTAAACTTAAATATACAAGACTATCAGAAAAATTTCAAATGCTGTCCAGGCCGGCCAAGACATGCCAGTAAGCTAAAGTTGGACGAAGCTTCATACGTTAGGCTCAGAGTGTACCTTCACGCTATTTTTGAAAGTAGACTGTTGCTAAGATTGTCTACTATTCGCGTGGCATTGTTTAGAATGTATTTGCATTCTAACTGCATTTTTGGTATCATTTTTATGCTCACTTCTCACATGGATTAGTTTTACAAAACGTGTTTAGGTTATTGAGAGAGTGCATAGGCAGCAAGGAATATTTTTGCTACAATCGTAGTTGATTGTGTGGGTTTTGGTTAGTTATGTTAAGCATCAATTTAAAATACTATATCCTTGTTTTGTCAGTGTTTTCGATGAGCGTTTCCTATTCAAGTTGCAGAAAAAACGAGAGCGCAGTTTACGGAAGAAATCTGCTCACGAGAAGCTGAGGTACGTCGCTCCTTTCGTTTCTTCGAAGGGTAGGATTTCTAAATACTCACTGTTTTATTGTTGTTTCACAACAATTTGTACTTTTCGTCTGATGATGTTTTAACCTGATGGTTGTTTTTGTTGCTGTTTACAGATCTTCTGACCAGCAAGCATCCACACAGGGCGGAATAGAAACATAGATATATTTTTATTGCGTCTAGAAAATTGATTTGTATATTAATCTGCAAATTTTGCCAATGTTTTTGGTAATATTTATTGTTTAAACTGGATTGTAAAGACTTTAAGATTCGAGAAAAGTGCACATCCGTTTTGGCAGATGCTGATAGTATCTTGTTTAGTTTTCTACGTAAACTGAGTAGTGGAAAAATAACATTTTTTCTTTTGCAGGTTATAATTTTGTTATGTCGAGTGGAAGTGCCGTGTATATTGTATTGCATAGATCTTTAGCAATCTACTGAGAAAATGTAGTTTTTTTCTGTTCTTAGTGTTATTGCTCGTGCACTGCGGTAGCAAGTACTTTCTTAGTGTCCTTGACAGAACCTTTTTGGAATGATTTTTCAATAACTTGCAGATGTAACATTTTTCAAAGAATCATCCTTTAGCTTTCTGTTTAACAAATTTCCGTTTTTATTGTCGTGATATTCGAATTTGAGGTGGGTTTTTATTTAATGGTGCAATAAATTTTTGAACGATGTTACGCGCAGATGCTGTATGAAAATTTTTGGTTGTCTTTTGAAAATCAAGTTGATACTGTAGCTATATGATAATAAAGCCGTTCCATTTATTAGGAATTAGGGTACTACCACTCCTTACGATTATCTCTTACTTTTAAACAGTATACATCAAAAACCACCTTTTTCATGCGATTAAGTGTGTACTGCATGCTGGTTTATGCGGATTTTATTTTAATTTATGCTCTAATATTTTCAATCATGATTTCAAGAGCAAAAATGGCTATAATGTTAGTTTTAGCGCTACCTCTGCGCTTTTTGTTGGCTTGGTCATTGCAAGGAAATTATGCAGCAGCACTACTCCATTTTTTACGAAACGGCAATGATTTGGTATGTCTTACGCTGCAGAGAAAAAAGAAACCATCAAGCATTTCCTCGTAAATTTGGGCTGAAAATATTTCCACATGTCATTGTGCAAGTATTCGCGTATTAAATTTTAGCACAACATAATACATCTTTATCTCATCTAGGACTTTTTCGAATATAAATTTTAACTGCCTTTATATAAGGTTATGTTAATACTGCAATGTGCTAACTTGCATTAATAATAAATAATTAATGATTATAATCAATTCTTATCAACACACATGCAACTTGGGCCTTTCTTTGTTAAATGAAGCAAAGAACAAAATTTCAACTGCATACCTTCTGAAATTTTTTTCAAAGACTATCTAATGTTGTGCTCTGACTAGTTTGCTTGATTTTTACCGTTTGTATAAAAAATTAGTAACGATATTGAATTTTTTATGCAAATTTACGACAACTATTTAAATTAAAGAAGCAATACCTGAAATTTGAAACGTATTCTAAATAAAGTTAAAAAGATATTTCTATTGCGGAAGCACGCTCTAATCTATAGCAGGTAAAGCCTGACATGGTGCACGGCCAACCTAATCTTATCTTTATTACTTCCACAGGTAACAGAACTATTGAAAGATATGGGTAGTGTGTCGAATAGCCAGCAAAAAATGCAAACTATATTTTTTTGTAAAAAAGTACTAAATTTCTTGTCCACGGCGACTAGCGATTGAATACATTTTAGTTGTTGTCCTATATAATCATATTGAAAAGGCTCCTGGTCCTTCAGACTGCTTATTAGTATCGAGAGCTTTCATCAAGTTTACTAAAGCGTGCATAACGTTGTGACCGGTAGGGAAGTCAATTGTTTTTTCTAAATCCTTTACATCGTCTGAACAACCGCTGCATTTGGTGCTTTCCACATCAAACTCTTCCATGGATGAACTTGGAATTATTTTTGAAGGCTTCCCATAATTTTCCAATATCTCCATGCCAACATCACGCAATTTGAAGCTTGATTGAAATATTTTGCCTTCATTTCCATTGTGCAAGTCACTACTTAAATTCGATTCATATAAAAGTGATGGGAAAGCTTTACCCCAAAGTGAAGCAAGTGGAAGATCTTCTTCACTTCTCCATAACTTTTCCCCGTTAAAAGAATGCTCTGCACTGTTTTCACTACTTTCAGTCTTTCCTGCCACACTTTCCTGCCTTGTATCCTCTCTGCTTTGTCGAGCTGCCGTAAATGTGTGTCCATGACTTGAATCATCTGTGTCACTAGCACAGAAAGAAAACACCTGACTCGCTAGTTCCTTTAAAAATTGCTGTTCATGATACTCACTAGAAAACGATGGTAAATGCCTTGCTGCAGAAGACGTGGTCTTCTTGCTTGAGGAACTCAGCTCAACTGGAGGGAGAGAATGATTATAATAAGTTCCATTGCTTTGCGCGTGGGCAGGAGTACCTAGCCATTCCCCTTGAAAAGCTTTATCTATTGCTTGGGGTGTATTTTTAAAATTGCTACTTTCTGCGTCTGGAAATGAAGTTTCGATTTCATGTTCTTCATGGAACCAGATGGGCATAGAGAGCTGAAAAAAATATCATTAAAATATTAGTTTAATATTCTTTTCTTTGGTAAGTGACTTCTATACCACTGTCCATTTTGACATATTGTGATTTATTTATAGCATTCCTACACTCTTCACCTTTGAATTTTCAATTCGATCAACAATCGTTACTCCCGGGTAAGCCGGAACTGTTTTCAAACAAGACCAAGCAATTACTGTTTTATTTGCCGTATAGAAAAACTGCCCTTTTATACCAACTTTAAGTACATGATCTTCTTTCAAATTTACGCATAATCGTATGATAGAGATCGTGTAATCCATTTTATCGCAGACATGTTAAGATTTGAATGAAATTTACAAGGAATTCTACTCACCGTTAATACCCTTTGTAAAAGGAAGCTTATAATCGCATTTAGGTCTATACTCTGCTAGTCCGTGAACATATGGGCAGTAATAGCGATCGCAAAACCCCGTTTTATAGTTTTCGCACATGAGTGTCTGAGAAAATACCGCATCATAAAAAATAATTCGATACACTGCAGTATATAATTTTAATAAATAAACGTGTTTGGCAAAAAGAAAGGTTTTGAATAATATCAAAAGCCAACTGATCTTTCGAATAATTAAAATTTGCGTTATATATTGGTTTAGTCTTCTGGCATACCTTATAGAAAAGGGGATGATAAAGAATTTCTTCCTTAGAATGTGCAAAAGGGCAATCACCTCCTCTAACACAATTATTTTCAATTTTACAATCTTCTTCTTCTACAACTATTTTAGGGCACAACAGTGGCATGTAGCGAATGTATTTCTGATTTGAAAGAAAGAAAGGGCACCTTCTATTCCAGAATTGATTATGACTGTATTGGCAGCGCCTGACAGCATAAATTGTTAAAAGAATACATAGAAACATTAATAATTGTGCGGTTTGCAACGTTCAGCATGCACAAATAAAATGCAAAAATGAATCGTCATTTTAAATCAGTGTTTCTTTGTATCTCTATTGTTCTTTTTCTTCGTACTTTTCTCCAAAGTGGCATTTTCCTTGGAAAAGGCGCTTGCATTGCTTTGTACGAAAGCGGCACAAGTCGAGATCGCTTAGAAATGTGGAACAGGTCATCTTCTCGAAGTGGATTTATAAACAACTACCCAAAATTTGATTTACATCGCTTTCACTGATATCATGTAAGATAAACTATTTCTTTCACTCCCAGGAAGAAAAATTAATTGAGAATATAGAGATAAAAAAATCCTTTGGCTGGTCTACTTTATGCAAGATTACGCTAAATGTGCTAAATGTGCTCCTTGTTTGTTGGAGTTTTCTTTTATGGGGAAGTAGCATGTTAAATTGGTAGCAATTGAATTCCCTAATAATAAACAAAACAAATCAATGAATACTTTCAATTGAGTAAGAATAACAACCGCCTTATTTTTTGAAGAAGAAAAACTGGCTCAATATTTGTAGTATGGATTGAGCCTGTAAAATAATCTCTATGTTTTGATTTGGCAGTAATAAAAATGGCAGTAGTTGTTTCCGGAGGATAACGCGTTAAAATTTAATGATAAAAATTTTCAGCAAAAAATGCTATAATTGCATACAAGCGGAACTACTAATTATTAATTTCATCGATGAGGAAAATTACGAAGAGCAGTTTTACCAAATTGACGAAAGGACTTTTAAATAGAACAATAAAAACTAAGTTAACATTCATGAATTGGTGGTGAGTTAATTTTTTCGTTGAAAGCTTTTGGTTGCACAAATGAATCTATTTCTCGTATAACGTAATACATGTGGCTTCAAAATGAGTTTAACATTTTTGCCACTTCTCTTAAGAGTATAATAATTGGGGTATATTAAAGTGCTTCCTGAGTTGATATTGACTACACAGCAAGATTTTGAAAATGTTGATTTGATGCTAGTATTACAATTTTCAGTTAATAGTTGCTATTTATTTTGCCGCCTTCTTCCCAAAGCTTAACCCTAGATATGGTTTGAGATTTGAGTAATTATTTGGTTGCTACAGTTTGCTTACCCAAAATTCTCTCTAAATATATATATATATACAATCTGGCATAGGTATTTTAAATTGTAAGTTATTTAGAGCAAACTCCATTTCCTAGTTCGAATATTTTTGTATTAGTATCAAAACACTAGTGATCCAATGTGATTATTAAAGAAAAAGTGGTTAAACATGCTGCCTTATAGGGATAATATTTAGCACGCTTACTTATTTGGATAACTCCACTGAGCATTTTGCTGTATTTCCTCAGCTTAAAGCATAGGCATTAATATTTTCTGAATTGATTTCATTTTGAGAATTTGGCTCATTTGTTCAAATTCAAAATTCAAAAAAGCATTAGTCACTAAGCAATACTAATTCATTTTTAACCATTTTATTCATTAGGACTAGAACGGGAATGCCTCGAACTGGTAATACACTTGTATTTACATAGTGGTCAGAAAGTGTTCTCAACTGAATCACTTAGTGTAGATTCACAAATAAAAATAATTAAACCCCTTCCCAGTATGTTTTAAAAATGGATCCCCCGACAGAATGGCAAACGTTCTTCAGTTTTCTTTATAAAAGAGTAGCGGTACAGAAGAAAAGATAAAATTGTGTAGTGATTTTCATCCGTCGACACAGAATTCGTATGAGCGCATTCCTTATGAGGGCGCTACACCGGGAGCGACAAAATTGACTTCACTTATGTGAAACGTGCGTTTTAGTGTGATTATCAGTAGCAGTAGTCACATTTTCGCCAATCAATATCGCGTTTCGGTTAGCTATATCTCGCTCTTTTCGTGAATAAGTGAATTCATCAGTTAATGCAAATGCTTGTGCATGTTTATCTATGTGCGTTGTCCCACTATAAAAAATCTATAAATAAACCATAACAGCAAAAAAAAACAAAACTTCTTCGGAAAAGAAATAAGAGGAATATACGTATGAACGCTAATTAACTACCTCTATCAACTTTCTTCTTACTACGAAAAGAATTGAAAAAAGGAAAACATAGTCCGTCCAAAAAAATATATAAAAATTTTTTGCTCTCATTACAAGTGCTGTGTGAGCTGTGCGGGTGTTTGTTTAGGTGTGTTATGGAAGAACATACGTTGGTGTTATTAACGCTTAATTGCCACACGACACGAATGAATATCTGCGCGAAGTGATTGTAGCTATAATTTATAATTTTTTACATTTCACAATGTGGCAATGAATTCACAATATGGCACATGAAAGGGCAAAAGGAAAACAACATAAAAACGCAAGAATAAAAAACTAGTTGTTTTAATTACTCCTTAACAAATAGAATTAATGAAACATAATTTAATGCCAAAGTAAAAATATATTTGTACGCCTAGCTTCATGATCTCGTGATCAATAATATTAAAATAGCCTCTTGAGTTTCAATAAATTGGAACTCAAGAGGCTATTTTAATATTAACAAATGCATATTCAGCAATAATTCAGTAAAACGAGTAGAAGTGTGACACAAGTTGCATGAAAGAAGTGTAGACATATCATAGATCATATTTTTGCTTTGCTTTATATTAAGCAAATGCCTCTTTCAAAAGGGAGAAAATAAATTAGCTACCCGTGGGTTCTTGTTGCAAGACCTCCATAGGCATAAAACCATTAACAGAATAAAGAAATTCTGCTGAAAACTGCAACTTTAAAGTTATTCTTTCTGCAGCCCATCTTTTTCCGCATTATCTTTTATAAAATGCCAGAAAATGAGTACACAACACAAAAATTTTAAACTGCTCGTTGTGAGGAGCTTAAAGATACACTTCAAAAAGGGACTCATCTAAGGCTCGTAGGGCGGCCCATCATAATACTTTCACTTATTTTATACATATGTACGACCCATCTTGTCAATTCAGCAATAAATTAAAAGCGTAACATAAGATGTGTTGCTTCAAAAAAGTGTTTCCTCGATAGAATGGCGACGTGCAATTGCTACATTATTAATTGTGGAGGATGGCATTTAAAAAGAAGAGACTGCATATGCAACATTGTAGAAGTTAACTCTAATTCTGTAGTGACGTAAGTCTTTTGAGCAGATTATATATTTTAGTTTCCTTATGAGCAATCTTGAAAATATCCAACAACAGAAGAGCACATCCTCGGGCCTTAGCGAGAAGAGGAACAATATAATAAAAAGATTCCGAGGTAAATAAGACGCACCTATTTTCAAATGATAGCAAAAGAATAGAGACGTAACCAGGTGCACTCCACGATAAAAACCATCAATACCAATTTTAAAAAAATTTGTTTTTACTGCATCGCAATCACTCTGTTTTTGAAGAAATGTAAGTAGAACTATAGCGAGAGTAAAATGCGTGTTAGAGTATGATTATTATTTTCCAAAACAGCAAAAGAACTATGCCTCTGCATGCTCTTTTGCTACAATAATGTTCATGCAATTTACCTGCATACAAATATTCGAGGTACATCCCTACGCCAAAAATCTATAAAAAATTACAACTTCATACATTTCGTAGCAAAATGAGAAATGCTCTAGTTCATTATCTTTAAGCTTCAATGCGGCGCTTTTCTATATGCGTAATAAAAACCCAGGCAAATGGGAACCTCAATTAGAGGGAAATGATGACTGAAAAAGCTGAAACGTTACATAATATTCGTGGAGTCGATTGAACGGTTGATCTGATCTCAATATGACTGCTACTGCGTTAGCTACAATGGGAACACATTAAGTAATACACAATTACAGTGTGTTTCGAGGTAAGTCACTCGCTGATAAATGCACAAAAAAGTCTAGGTCTTAAATAATATGTAGGTGTTACAAAAAAGGTCGTTTGTACCGACTAGCAAGATCTTAAAGCGATATAAATATTTAAAGCAAAATAGGGCTATTCGATAAATTCCGCAAAAAGCAGTTTTCAATACATTTGCCTTCACTTGAGGATTTTCGACAGGAACGAGCCTAATGCTTGGTTTCCGTTAGGCTACAGCAGAGTATTGTAAATGTCTTTCAATAAAAAAGGGAAAGTAAAATAATTTCTATAAGTCAAGTGCGTAATAAAAAAAAGTTTTTAGTCAGCTGAGAAGTATTATGTACGCATAGTTTTTAAGATAAATAGGGTATACACCTCCTACTTACAGAGACCCATTTTGAGAAAAAAAATTTCATCAAAACAGTTTCCATAAGACAAAAAGAATAGCAAGGCCCACTAAACTGACCAAGATTAGCTTTTGCTTCATTTTTACACGATTTATGCGATGTAAAATTGTTAAAATGTTTGGAAGAATATCAGTGATCCTTTTTAACCTTCTCGAAGTACTTTCAGCTCGATTTCGCTGGTTTCGGAGGCTCAAATAAGTCTCTTCTCCTTGTCCTAAAATGGCATCTACAACCGTTAAAGAATCTTCCGCTGCTTTGCGTTCGTCTCGTAACAATCCTTTTTCCTTATCGTGATCTGATTTGCATCTCAAATGAAGAAGCTCATCCTCAAGATTTGTACCACTGCGTTTCATTATTTTGCTCTTGTAAGAATTAGTATTCTCCTGCAATCCTACAAGTTCTTCACGAAAATCATCAAACATATTACGAAATCGACGAAACTGGGCAAGTTGGGCAGTCTCTAGTTCGTTTCTTTTGTCAAGCATTTGAGAAAAAAGGACTTGGGCTTGCTGGATAAGATTAAAAGTTTCTTTGGTATAAGAGTCACATGAAGAAATCGCTGTGTCTAGAAACAGATTCTTAGATGGGTGCTGAAAAGAGTTTGAAACCGTCACTCCAGATGTGCCAGTCATTGATAATCTAGGCTTCACATATTGCATCAAAAGATTTGATATTTCATGTAAGTTTTGCTCGATTTTCTGCTGCAACTTTCGAATTTCTCCCTTGAAATGAATCCATGAGTGAATTCTATTTCCACAAGTATCTTGCTGAGAAGGTATTAAATTAGGAGCATTATTGTTACTAAATCGAATTGGTGGGATTGTTCGAAAATATTGGTTTTCGTTTTCAACAAGCAAGGTATCATTTAAGGGAGCTGCGATGCCTGAAGGCAAGAGAAGTGGTTCTTTTTCTTCTACGATTGCACGAATCGTTGATACTCCATCCCTCCTATCATTCATGGCTGTAGCAGTAGTAGACGCACAACAAGACGACTACACTCCTAGCACCAGCTCACGTTATCATCATCGGTAATCGCAACTCTTGTGAACTTTTCAGTAAAAGAAGTATTAATCCTAATGCTTCAAATCTTTAGCAAGCGCCACATGCGACTAGAATAGTCGACAGTCAACACATTCGAAAGCGCTTGTGAAGAGATAGGGTACAAACGAACTGAAAAAAAGCAGGCAATGAAAAGGAGAATCTGAAACAGTGAGCTCTTACGACGTGCGATACGCTTCCTCTCTGCAGGAAGCTTTTGAGTTTTTAAGATATGCACTTAGAATGAGGTATCTAATTGTAAAAATGAAATCTTGAAGAGAGAAGCTTTGATGAAACACTCAATTATTTAAGTAGATAGCCGTATAATTTGGGTTTATCTTAACATACTTCAGGTTAGTTTTAGTCAGTTAGACTAACTTGACCTTAAATTAAGGGGATGAGTAAAACCAGACCAACTATGCTCACTGCTAACTAAGTCCACCAAAACAGACGCGATAAATTTGAGGTGGAAAAAAAATCTACTCCACCAAAATAGGTATTAAGCGTTTCTATTGGCAGAGGTCCATTTTTTTCTAAAATGCATTACCATAACTCCTCAACTTTATTCCTTGGGCTACTCCATCAAATCAAAGCGAATTATGTCCTAGCTAGTAGGTGGAATTGTAGCAGATATTACATGTCTTAAATTAAAAATAATTGTATGGTAGGTGCATTTTGAGATGAATTCGTTACGAATTTGTGTTGGTTTTACGTAGCCTATTTTTCACCCTATGATTCTCCGCAGCAGTTCCCTGCTAAATGCTTACAAAGACTGTCATTCTACGTGCTTTGAAATTCCCATATGCCCTTCTGTTTGAAAGTCGGTACTGGCGAGGGGAGGGTTCCACTACGCAATTCTGTTTTGTGTGAAGTGGTCAGTTTAACTCGAAACAACGATATAAACGTGAACAAATCAATAAGACAACCGTTATTTGGGTTGAAAATCCATTTGTTTCTTAGCTCTTATATTTACAAAAATTTGGTCCTTTAGATTTTGTGATTTGATACGCCGGATAGAGGCAGAGTCAAGCCACTGTTTCAAATATTCCCGAATCGTCTTGGCGCAAATTTGACCCGCCAATTTCTGAGAAAACTAACGAAATGCGAAACAAAATAAAGCTACTTTTGGAAAATTTTTCTGCTTGAACGCTCCGCCGCACATCCTCCTTTTTTACTGTAATCTTTATAATAATCTCACAGGAAGTCTACTAATTATGTTCTCATCGGTAAATTGCTTCGAATTATTGTACTTATTTCATGAGAACATATTTGCTTGAGAGCTTGGTTTGCTTCTTCAGAATTGTAATTGCATAAATTATTTTTTTTACATAGTGGTGCAAGTTGCGTGAAGGCTAAAGATATGCATCTTTTAGGTAACTATCTTTGGAAATATTATACTGATGCAAAATATATAGGAGCAACCTGCACTCTGGTGTGTTAAAAATCTTAGAGATTGTACGACTATCTCAATATATGTTGTATTCGAAAAGGAACAAAGAGCGCAACAAATAATTTTTTTTGGAAAGGAGTTGTGGTGGAATCTTTGTACCACTTAGTATGGACATAAATATAAGTGAATCAGAAGGTGAGGAAGAATTTTTTACTGCGGACAACACTCCAACTCTCTCGCATGACCCACCTGTTTGTAATTCACACAAATTCCCCGAATTATACCTCGATGACTTGGTCAAATACACAAATAACTACGACATGCTAGATCAAACGGAGCAAGAAGTTGAACCTTCTACTGTTCCTCACGAAGATAAGGCTGGTAATTCAAGCCTTTCAGAATTTGATTGCTTCCATGGAGCTTTAGAATCCATTGCAAAATGTGAAAACTTATCGTCGATATTCTCTGCGGAATCTACTACGCTTTTACTTTCAAATATTCCTGCTGGAGAGGATTATCTTGAGAAGGAATCATTTTCAAGTAGTTCACCAAGATCACAAAACAATAATATAGTAAAAAGTGGGAAGTCAGGAATATGTAGAGGACAAACGAAAACCAAAGACTTTTCTGATGATACACTAGGTAAATTATCAACTCTGGAGCTAAACGAACGTGAAGTAACATCTGCCATCCGTGATACTACAATAATTCAGAAAAACACTGCAGCTTTGTCAGCCATGGGAAAAGGTTTTTATGCTGAATTCGAAAATCCAAGTACTACAGAAACCTATGTGGACAAAATAACAGGATCTATTGTGTTCTCAGAGACTGATCTAGGTATCGCAACAAAATTCATGATAGCTTTTAAAAGAATTTGTTTATTGACTTATGGAAAGTATCTTGCTGATAATATTTTTACTTGAATAAAAAGTAGGTACGAGCACTGAATTACGTGAAAGGGCTAATTATTGTAAAAAAAAGGGGGTACGTAAGCATCTACATGTTTTGTTTATGCGTTCTTGATGCTGCTCTTATATCGGATTGCAGCAATGCTAGACAAAATTGGAAGGCAAGATAAAGCTAAGGAATGCTTGGAAACTAAGTATATTTCTCAACACAAAGAGGAAATTTTGAAGCAGCCAGAATCCTATGAAATCAGTGAAGCAAAGACATGCGATACTGTCACAGAGCGGAAAATTATGAAAGATCATAAAAAAGATAGTCGTTGTCCTAGTCAAACCCCATCACTTATTGTTGAAAAAATAAATGGAGCTATACACGTTTATACCAACAAAAAAAAAAAAACAACAAAGGACTTGAGTAGGATCTCATATTACAAGAGAGAACAAAGTGAATATGGATTTGCTATCAGTTCTGAACAAGAATTCGAAGAAAGGGAACCAGAAGAAATGGAAAAAGTAACGGAATTTGCAGACTTTTCTAATGATGCACCATTTGATTGTGCGAACACCTTTGGATTGAGCAAAGCTGGAAATGACTCTGAGACAGCAATTGACGAAAATGAAACTAAGAACAAAGGAGAAGAAATAAAAAGTATTCTTAAATCAAAAACGTCGCTTGCAGGTGTGACCCCAGAAGTGTTTTGGAAACAATCTGAGGACCCTTTGTTCCCTCGAACTGTAGCAAATGTAGCATCAGATCAATTAGAAACACCTAATAAAAATCGAATATGGATTATTTACAAAGTCAGCCGCATTGTTTTGATACCTTTTTCATTTTGATCTAGAAATCATATGATACCTTTTGAATTTAATTTAGTGCAAAAAAGGTTGTAACTACATTTAGGGTGTGCCATATTTGCGTGATTATCAATTTTCAGAAATTAATTACTCATACTTTTAACCATGCGATGAATTAACTTGTGAAATTTTGATTCTAGTTAAAAAACTTCCTCTCCAGACATTATTTCGCTAATTTGAATAACTACATGCACTTACATTTAAAATATTTTTTAATTTTGCTGCAATCATTTTGTATGTGTATGTGATTCTTTTAAATTATAAAACAAAACAAAAACTTTTTATGCAGAGTATTAGATGCAAATAAGCTTACTTGTTTTGAACATTAAAAATATTTTTTAGGAAGTGGAATCATACAATACTTAGCGCTAACAACAGAAATATTATTTTAAAAAATATTAGAAAACTTTGCCAATTTCATATTTTTTTATATAGGGAAAAAGTAATCCAGTGAGTTGGTTTGAAGAAACACCCTTTGAAGATTTGAGAGAAGCAATTTTATGTGCGTGTGATTCAATTGTGGATACTGGTTTTTCTTTGCATGAAGCTCTCTTACTAACAGCACCACCTACCAAAAAGTTAGTCAGATTTTCTGTTGCTAAACTACTTTTTATACGTAAGGTAGAACAGTTTCGGATAACACAGAACGAATGAGTTAGTAGTAATTTAAATTTAACTTCTAATTAAAGTTTAATTTATAAAATAAGGGAATTTTAATTAAAATCCATAGCGTAATTAAGGCTACTCGATGTTTTTTCGTTTTAAGAGAATTGGAAGGTGTACATTGGCGCTTGATCGAAGAAGTTATTGTTGATGGCTGCACTTATTATAGCGTGAAAATAAAGTAAGTTTTACACTTTTCAAAGGTAAACATGTTAAATTTTTAATTTAATGTATAAAAAATATTTTAACATGCTTCAAATTATACTATTAATATCTTTTTTGTGTGCAAAATACTGTTTAGAGAATTATTTTTTGAAGATTTCCACATGTTGATAAAAGGTGGAATATATTTTTTAGAGAAAAATGAGAAATCATCAATTTCTAAAGAAGCAATTGGTAATGTGTTTTTGTTGTAATACATTGCTGTATTAGTTGTTTCAAATAAGCATGCTTCACTTGATAACTACGTCACTCTTCTTTGTATAATATATTAATGAAGTAGAAGCAATACTATAACTTTTTAAATGTACCGTTTATTAATGTAAAATTTTTTGCAGTAACACGCAAATTAGTAGGTAATGAAAAGTTTAAGATGTTGCGCTTTAAATACGCTCTTTTTTTTGCTAAATTTTATAGGTGACCGCTGGCGAAGAGTAAAAATATTAGTAGATCCACTAATTCATGGGGAAATAAAAATAGCTCTAAAAATGATGCGCACAGGTATGAATTTTAACTTAGTTAAAACCTAGCAATTAGTTTTGTATATTTAATGAAAATTAAATAAAAACAATGAATGTTTTTGAAAAAGCTATTTCAAATCTTAGTGGGTTCATTAAACAAAAATATTTTGCTGCAAAGCATCAGTAGACAAGATAATTTTTAAATATCAATTTATTAAAACTAACGTTGGTGTTTTCTTACTGTTAGAATCTTATTGCTTACAGGAACAAATCTTATCAAGCATACAACTCATGGATTACCACATCTTCGGCAGTTTCAATTGAGTAAAGATAACAAAAGATTGGTTTGGTATACAGCAAGCAAAAATAAAGAATTATCCCGCGGTGAGGGGAAAAGAAGTAAATTTGTACGTTTAATTGAAATTGCAAGTTTCCGTATTTACTCAAACTTCATATAAGCTCACTACAGTTAAGATACTCCAAAAATTAGAATTATATAAAAAAATAGTACATTGTGTAAACTTAGACCAATAAGTTAATAAGTTAGTATCGTAACATGGGAATTTGGTTCAGTCTATTCTACTGGTTCAATCATTTCTTTTGTAGCACATACTTTATTTTATAATGCAGTATACATGAAGGATATTACTGAGATCCGCGTAGGGCAAACTACCGAAGCATTTAAGCGATACAAAATACCACTTTTACAATATCACTCTTTTTCCGTACGTTTCTCCTTAAATTACAGCTTATAAATTACGTCATCTTTTTACATAGTTTGAGTGTGAAACAAATTGATACATGAGTACAATAGCAATAATTTGAATTTGAATTAAAAAGAAATAACAAAATTTATTGAGAATGACACAACTAAGATATTAATGATATTTACTAATCCTTAACACTCATAGTTTTCACTAGTGTAGAAACTTTTTGTATTTTACCTTTTAAACCAAAAAGTTTTAAAGTATGCTGAACATGTAATATGTGCAAACTTTTTATCTTTTATGCTCTGTTTGAAGATCATTTATGGCAACCAAAATAAAACGCTAGATTTGACCGCTCAAAATGAGAATGAGTTTGATTATTGGCTAGCAGGTATTAAGGTAATATAGAAAACGCAAAAATTATCGTCTTGTAATATTTGTTAATACTGAGATTGATAAAGCAATAAAAAGTACTATTTTACACAAAAAAGAGTAAAAATATAGTATTTTATCTTCATGTCACTTTTTGCAACTTTCAGACACTTTACACAGTATCAATTTCAATTTTACTTTGCAGGCTTTGGTGTTCTCGGAGAAAAAGCAACTTATTTCAAAGGAAAGACTGCTATGCCATTCTCGCCGCTTTCGGTTAGATTGCATTTTGCTGTGATTGAAAATGTAGAGTAAATTAATTCAATAAAAAGGAAAAATATAGCTTAATCAAATAAAACTACAAGTATAAAAAATGTTTCTGTAGCCTTGAGATATTTTTATTTGCATGATTATAATATTTTTACATCAGAAAGGCACTTGAGGCAAATAATCCTTCAATAAAATTCACAAGCTTGCAAGAAATTGATAACTCAGTGAATAGGGAATTTCAATCTTTGACCGACTTTCCAATTCTACCGACAAAAGATTTAGAAGAGTATTGATTTAAAAATTGCACTATTGCTACCTCTATACAACTGTTAGCATTTAAAGCATTTTTAAATAATTTTTTTTTGTGCTTATGTTTTTTTGCAGAATGCTTGAGAAGCTTGAAAAACGATTTTCTATCACATTAATCGAGGTGAAATTTTGATAAAACCAAAAAGAAAATTTAATTGACATATGAAACACTGTTACAAAACGTCATTTGTAGTGTAAATGTAATAAACTAAGCTATATAAAAAAGGTGGAACATTTTTCAACATAACATGCGCATTTTGTACATTATTTCTATACCTTACATAATTTGTGGCATTGCAGCAACCAGTGTTTTTGACTTTAATGTATCGTTTCTCAGATTCGCCATCTAAATCAAAAATGTAAAGTAGAATCCGACGATGAGTTTGATCAACAAATCTCAAATCACAACGATGTTCGTAAGACAAAAATCGAAACGTTTATGTGTAATAGGAACCTTCCTGATTTAACGCATAAATGGAATTAAATATTTTTTTATTGCCTTCTACAATATGTGCTTTTGGTTAAAATGATTTTCTGATTTTTATTATCATAAGTGCATACCATGTCAGCTTGAAAAATACAATGGCTCTATGGAGAATGAAAGAATTGCAGATGATGATGAAATGGAAATGTCTCGCATAGTGGAACTTGCGGATGATGTTGCAGTATACATAGAAGAAGCTCGGAAAGCTCTCTTAGGTGAGCAATGGTTTTTAGGATATTTCTAGTATCAAATATCAAACTTAAGTAAATTTGATGCGTATTAGATTAGTAAAACAGCTATTAGAAAATAAAATTAAGATTAAGTATTGTTTAAGCTCTTGCTTAAATCCTTAATTTTTTTGTAAATGTTTAAACAAATT
The DNA here is from genome assembly GCA_015476325.1 of Cardiosporidium cionae. Lineage (NCBI taxonomy): Eukaryota > Apicomplexa > Aconoidasida > Nephromycida > Cardiosporidium > Cardiosporidium cionae. The sequence continues at coordinate 11,342 of JADAQX010000154.1, read as the reverse complement.
TAGATATGAACATTCAATTGGGGCTTGAAAAACAGCTCCAAAACAAGAAGGAGCCTGTAGTGGTATCAATCTCATCCAGTGGAGCTGTAAAATTTAAACAGGCAAGCCGTATTTATTTTTGTATCTAATAAGAAAGGAAATGATTAAACCTAAAGCAATTTCAGAAATGAAATCCTATTGTATAAAACGGACTTATTTGTACGCTTTTCTATATTAAGTCTGTTTTGCTGTGTCAGTTGTAGTCTGTATAAATACTTTTAAAAATGGTAGTAAACAGGGAATTAAAAGCTTTTTTTGTAAAACAAATAAGAGCTACTGTATTATGTTCCGACAATTAACAAAGCCTAAAGTAAAAATTAAAATCAACTTAATTTTTGTAAGTTAGAAGAATCATTTTGAAAAACTGCAACGTTTATTATAAACAAGTTCAACGTTTTATAGGAATCAGTTTCAAACGATGAAAATCTTTTACAAACTGCTGCCTTGGCTGGAAGAGGAGCTGTATTTACAGAAATGCAATCCCAATTTATTGCAAACTTTAATCAACTGCTTGGATTAGGTTGGAAAGAGAGTAGTTCTACATCTCAGCAGAAGTATGACTATCGCCATTTTTCGGCACAAGAGGTAAAAACTGTATCTCAAACGTAGTTACTTGCTAAATTCGCTTGTATTTGCTTATCAATTGGTTACTAGTCGAAAATCTAGCTGCTTTTGCTAATGTGCAGTGTTACATCAATTTTAGGTACGCACTTTACAAACGATTTCTCAATTTTTATGGAAGGCAGAAGTGGATTTAGAAAATATAAACGACATGCTCAGCCGTCAACTACAGCCTTCTTATGGATTATCTGCACAGCGTATCACTCAAACATTGACAGATGCAAATATGCGTGTCACCAAATTCGGTGGCGATGTAAGTACTTTTCATGCACATGAAAGTAGAAAAACGGGTTAATTAGTATAAAGCAAAAGGTTGAAATTTTCACTTATTTGTGCCACAGGTTAGTGAAGCCCTAACAAATTTTTTCCAAGTTGACAATTATCTAATGGCAGGGTTATTCTATAGATAAATATTTACTATTTCTTCTGCAAATTGCCTTGAAAATTGATGTTTGTAGTTGTTACCGAAATACTTTGTGAGAGCGCCTCCTACAATTAACGATTGATTAGATTGCTCATTCATTGTTTAATCAACGCTATATTAATATTCAATTCAATATTTGGCATTTTATTAAAAGAATGAGCATGTAGAGTACAAAGTCCGTTTTTATGCCATGCAAGCATAGAACTCATTACACTTAGATTATTACATCAATTTAAGCTGTTTTTTATTACCCTGAATATTTTTGCCTGGCAAGTACAACTTTGGTCATACTAATGATAAAGAAGCAACATAACAAAGGATTCAGAAGATGCTACAATATGTGGCCATGCCTTTCGATAAGATTACAATATGAAGAGAAGCACATAATGGAATAACCCTTCATCAATTTCACAAAATCATGCATTGCTGAGAGAACTATAACAATTGTAACAGGGAGTCTAAAATGAGGCGATCGATTATCTAATCTAATCTCAAATTTTATGGCGCGATGAAGATTTTAAGTAGTTGTAGTATAATGTTTTATTTTCACGTAGTAGTTGAATAAGGAGATGGAAACTCCACAGTAAAATGAGCGCTGCGGCTAAGGCTGCACTTGAATGCATACTGCCTGCGCCGTAAGAAGCTTCCCAATAACAATGAAATCAATAAAAGTAAAAAAGAAGAGGGAACGGATTTAACTTTTTTTAAAATGCTGTTTTTCTTTTCCATGCCATTTCTTTCCCGTCTGATGAGTTGCATTGGTAAAATATTATGAATCTTTTATATTTAGAATGTTCAATTTTAGCATGATAAAAGTAGTTTCAGCTCTTGCGTTATTTTCTTCTCGATGATACATTTTTCTTTATATGAAATGTGTGAAGCTATGAAGTTTACCCTCGCCCTCTAGAAGATATAGAGTGAAAGTGCTATCGTAATTACGATTCGCGTGAACGATAATCATAAGTAGCTGAGTAAAGTGCAGTGGAGGTGCGAACCCTCCTTAGAATGTATATATCACAAAAAATATGAATGATTCATACAGTAGTGACTAATTAATTCGGGAGTTTTATCATATCCCTGCGCCACGAGTTTATGAACAATAGAGTAACTTAGATTTCTAGAAAGGTTAAGATATTGAGCTTAGAAGTAATCTATTCCTCTCTCTATTGGAAGGGGAAGTTTTTAAAGTAGGAGTAGTGTTTTACCTAAACGGAGCTACAGCAAGTCGTACATTTTGCATATTCTTAGAACGAAGTAACTCAAAAACTCAGTAAACATCTAAATAGCATTGTGTAGCCGGAGTCGAGATAAATACGACTGGCAAATCTCTACAAAAAGGAGTAGGGATTACAATAAATGTATAAACCTACAACATTCCTAATGTTCAGAGAAATGATAAAATTAGCAAAAGAAGGCTACCTAGTCTAAAAACTATTGTAAGAAGAATTACTTAAAGGATACTACTGTAGATATTATTACTCTCAAGCATACTAACTTCATCAGTGCCATTTGTAACACTAACGGGATAATATTCATTACATCGGAGGGAAGCGATTAGGACTTACTGATATCGTCTGTATTCGCGTGCACTAAAATACAGCTTCTTCATTAAGTCTAACATATCCTGTTTTTAACAAATATTTATCTAGCTACATTAAAAATACCCTAAGACAAGAATAAATTAGTTTCCTACTCCAAATACACTTGTTACATATTCTATCACCCTACCAAGCACTATATTTTTTAGTGTAGCTTCAACTGTTCTAGTAAGACCAATGAGTCTGGTCAGTGTAACACTGATACGACGAGCAATGTGATGTAATGCCTTAACGAAGAAAATTACATCTGTAACCAATAAGCACCATCACGGTCATACACTATGTTAACTCAAGCAAAAAGTAACCAGCAACTTATTTCGAGGGTATACGATTTAACTACATTTTATCCTGTCCCTTACATCTATATTCTGATTCTACAGATGAGCATACCTATCATGCTTCAGGTATGAAAAACATGACAAAGAAATGCAAAAATAGTTTAAAAACAAAGAAATAATTGTTTAGCTGAAAGCAACAGAAGGAAAAAACCAAAAGTTGTCTTATCCACTGCTATATTCGTAAGATAAACTCATCTTGCAGGGTTCTCCGCGAGATGAGTTTATCTGTTTGATCACAAAGAGTTGCTGGGACAAATCTAGATTACACCATTTCTTTTGGATTGTCCTTTCACTACGGGATTGCTGTATTTTGCTGCATTTTATTTAATAAATCATTTTAAATGAGCGAGCATTTCTCGCATCAATTGGTGATAACATGTGCTGATAAGAGAAAAATTTTGCCCCCCGGTGGCGTGCCAAAATCCGCAGCGCAAGGAAATCTTGCGACAGCGACAGAGGTAGCTAGCACCTCGCGCTAGCGAACAGAAAGATGCGGCCCTAAAAATTTCTACTAGGGTGGGGAAGAAAGTTTTGTCTGCGATGCAATTTTATATCTCTTTATGTTCTTGAAATCTTTTCAACACCTCTACAACCAATAGAAATATTTATTGATAGTTAAAACTAATTAATTATGTTCTTTTAACAAGAAAGAATTGCCTATAGTGATTTAAGTTTGGAAGATATTTTTCTTGGCTTTTTTGAAAGGTGTTCTTTGCTTTCTAGTTCTTTTGCATTGAGTATTTTTTTGAGTTTGCTTCGCGTAAAAGTTTTCGTTTGTTTCTTTTCTTCTATATTTTTCATTTTTATCTACGTTTGCCAAAATGATTCCGAATACGAATTCGGCTAATGATTATGCTTACAATTCTTACGGGCAATACCCAAATTATGGTGGACATCAAAATGGGTACCCTACAGCTTATGACGTGAATTATGCCCCTCCTGTAACTCCTCATGTTGCCTCCCCATATAACGCTAATCAGAACAACAATTTACCATCGGGAGGCGGGCCACCGCCATCCGGAAATGGAGGCAACTATGATCTTGGTTAGAAATTTGTGAGGCATGCAATTCTTTTTTAGACTAGCGATCTACTGTTTTGAGCAAGATTGAATGCAACGGTAACAATTGAGGATGTATGTGAACGAAGAGTGCCTACCTTTTACATGCATGATTCTCATCAAATTACATGTTTTGAAATGTTGTGCAGAAGATCAGTCATACTACAGCTCGGATAAGCTTACTGCAGCATGCGATATTTCGATTCGGCATGGCTTTGTTCGCAAAGTTTTCTCCTTAGTTTCAATTCAGCTTTTGGTATGCATATACTTTTTTTGGAATGAGCTGATAATAAATTTTTTATCACTGTTAATTTTTTTTTAGCATATTAAGATTTTGTTTTCATTATTCTCTTTTTCAGTTCACATTTGGAGTCAGCTTGCCATTTTTATTTTTAGAATCCTGGAAGATATTCATGATTGCAAATAGCACTGTGTTATTAGTATTTGCTCTTGTCCTTGTTATAATTCCAATTTTTGGTATGTGAAGGAAATATAGGAACACGATGTCTTAACTGTGTACTTACTGAATTGAAATATGTATAGTTTGAAATTGTGACGATTTTTCTAATACCGTGAATTCGTGTCATTTTTTTGGTGCAGTGCTTTCCTGTTGTCGCAACGTGTCAAGAACCTTCCCTCAAAATTATATCATGCTCTTCCTTCTCACTTTAGGAATGACAATAATTGTTGCAGTAAGGAAAACTTACAAACTTGTTTATAATTTTTGTTGTTGTATGTTTATTTCATGGATTTTTACTGTTCTGTTTGTTCTCACAGGCAGCTGGAAGTGTATTTAGTGTATCGTCTTTTGCCATTGCGGCTGGAATTACAGCTGCAGTGACTGTGTCGTTGATACTTTTTGCTATCCAAACCCGAATTGATTTCACAAGTACGTAGGATGTTCCCTATCCTCTTTGTTTTTCAACGATTGTTTTTTTCTATCTGCTGAATAAATACAAAACATCAAGATTAATCGTTTTTCTTTATATTTTTGTCGCTTTTAGGCTGCTGGGTATTCGCATTCGTAGCTGCAGTAGTGATGATGATGTTTTTTCTCGTCCTCCTTTTTGTTCAATCACGTGTTTTATATTTGGTATATGCATCACTGGGCGCGCTCTTGATGTCATTCTATATAGTTTTTGATACTCAGGTTAGTGTATATTAAACTATATCCCTTGTTTTTGTTGTATTTGATTGCTTACTCGCTACGTTTGTCCTGTTTTTTGTAGCTCATTGTCGGTGGAAAACATCGTAAATATGAATTCAGCATAGATGACTATGTTTTCGCTGCCGCGTCTCTCTACCTAGACATTGTTAATCTCTTCCTGTATTTGATACAAATTTTAAATTTGGCTCAGTAGAGAATTGTCTTTTTATTTCATAAAAAGCGTTCCCGTTGCCGGTCAATTTTGACTTTTTAGTTGCTCATTTTTACCATACTAGACCAATTTCTCTTGTAATCGCTTTCTAGCAATAGTATACGATGTTATGTCATCTTGGCGTAGAAGTTTCGAGCCTCTTTCTCAAATCTTGTACGTTGAGGGAACAGATTTGTAGTTGTTGTAAAGTTCAATGCTATGAATGTAAGTGATGTGAGTAAGACGAATGCGTTATTGTTTTGAACCTTTTCCTCAAATCTTGTACGTTGAGTGAACAGATTTGTAGTTGTTGTAAAGTTCAATGCTATGAATGTAAGTGATGTGAGTAAGACGAATGCGTTAATGGGTGCTTTTTTTGGTAGAGTTTTAGGTTGAAGTTTTATTTAGCTTTGGTTTCTATATTGTATATCTCAGAAAGTGAGATTTTTTCATTTCCATTGTTTATAGGGGGGGTTGAAATCCCTTCGTATATTTCATCAAGAGTATGAAATAAATGAATAGTTCGATATGTTGACTTAATGCTTGAGTATGTAGCGTTAGTTGTAGTAGTCTCGTAGATTCTTGTTCTTGGAATTTCCACTTTATGGGTTACTAAGGTTGGTGTGATGTAACCCAACTACAAAATGAGGCCCTTGTATTATTGGTAACGCTCTTGGCTTTTTTATGAAAAATATGGTGTACATCGTTAAGCTGCAGGAGATTAAAAGTGAGATCAAATTTGTTACAAGTAGAAGTTACTTATGTATGTGCGTAAGCTAGCTTCAGGTGACATTATTTCTTGGACGTTGTCTCAGTATATAATGCTACAACTGAATCTAAGCGCTATTAAACTGATTTTGTAATTTTTCTGATAAAGTTTTATGGTGACTTAGTTGAGTGAACGTATAGTAGTTTAGCAATCTTTATGTAGCCTCGATATATTTTTTTAAAATCGGATGGGAAATATTTTTGTTACCGTTTAAATTCTACGTACTGACAAAGACTCTGTATTAACGTACCCTGGCATAAATTTACGATCTGTATAAAAAAAATTGTTTTTTACCCATAAAAGAACTTTCTAAAGAAACAGGAAAGACAAAATTAAGTTCCCTTAATGAGCTACTATTAATAAAGCTATGAAACAGCTTAAATAAAAATGCAATCTTTCCTTTTTCTCTTGTTTACACAATGCATTGTCATACGAGCTAATTTAGTTGATTGCATGGAGCTTTTGTAGTCTGTTACTCGCAATTGTTGTCATTCATAATTATTAATTCGCGATAAAGGTGTTGTGCATTGTCGCCTGTTACGGTTAGTTCCTTCCTTCTTTTCAACTCAACCAATCACGACTCGCTAGATTTACCCTGTCTGGTGTTCTACAGCTTCATGTACAAGACATTTTTTTGAAAACATTTTGTATTTTTTGTGTTTAAAGTGAGTGCAACTTGGAAACTAACCCATTGAAACTATCCGACATAAACTCGGAACTCTCGTTGCTCATGACACTTCGTAGTTTTAGTTTGTCCTCATACGATTTATCCTCATTCGCTTCTAATATTTATGGGTCAAATAGTTTAAAATATTTAGCATTTATTTCTTTAGTCTCAAACATACAGCAGATTAAGTCATTTTTTTCACGGAATACCTAATCCCCCACCGGTCATCGCGTTGTTAAGTCCATTCTATGCCAAAAGTGAACAAGTTCTAAAGGGATGGTATCAGTCATTGCTTTTAAGAGTAGCTGTAAAGGGTTATGTTGCAAACCAAAGATTTAAAGTACTGGCTACGATCGTTATGTATGAAAATCAAAATCACCCCACCCCATATTTCTTCAAACCAAAAACTCTTTTTTTGCATAGAAGCTTTGTAAATCATGGCTAAGTGTGGTAATAGGTGGGACTAAAAAGTTACTACGTCCTTGTGGTTAACTAGTTATCAGTCATGTGCGACTGTAGGTGTGGAATAGCATGTAAATATTTCATGCAGCAATTCCTTGAGCAATTGTAGTAAGCTGCTAATTTATGCGCCCTCTGTTAATATGTCAGAATGTGCCACCCGAATATACTAGATAAACTAAAGCAAAGTTAAAAAATTGTTTTACTCGTTTTCATCCTTTTAGTACAATACAGCTGCTTTTACACATAAACTACATCACACCGTTTTTTGAGTCTTTTTAAAAGGTAATTAAGAGCATTTCTCGTGTTTTGTGAGCCTTTTCAATCTACCAATTATCCTTTGGTGCATGTCTGACCTTGTTAATCCTTGCATGACATTTTCTCAGCTCTAACAGAACAAACACTGCAATAACGATTCTTCCTTCGATGAGCTAGCTCATCGAAGGAAGAACTAACTCATTTTCTACTTTTGAACTATTTTCCTTATTAGACCTTCAACAACACTTCACCTTTTGTTACTTCTTTCTGTGAAAGAAGATGGCGTCTGCTGTTTTTGAAACAATTTTGCCCTCTTCTCATGTGCGATACTTGCTCTCTAGTAACTTTGTATCTCCAAACTCGTCAGATGTATTATGTATAACTGCCGATACTCTTTCTTTGTACTCTCTTTCGCAAAAGTCAGCCAATGCAACGCCTTCTTTAAATTTAAGATGTAAGATACCCGTGCATGCAGTTATTTTAGCTGCCGAAATCCTTCCTAACCTATTTCCTTTTTGCTATGAAAGTGATTCCTTACCTATACGAGATTCTCTACCTCATGCGACAATTCCGCTTAAAGCACACCATCCTAATGCTTCAGAAACGAGTGTGGATGTAATATCTTCTCGTCCATTTCGTCGAAAAGGGCGAAACTTGCTTGCAGGAAAGCGTCACCTCCCTTTTCCTCATTCCCCGAAGGATTGGTTATACTTACGGAAAAGTGCAACTAGTACGACTGTTAGAGAAATTTCAAATTTCAAAACGGCCGAATTTTATCGCTCATCTGGGAGTAACGATGCCTGCTCTTCTTCGTTCAATGTCGTTGATTCGCCACACCCTTGTAGTAACACATTTTCCACATTTACCAATACCTCAATGGAAGAAGAGGATAGATCGGTTAGTGGTCTTCTACTGCTGTTCCAAGACATGCAAATGGTTATCTGTCGGTATGATGGCTTCATGAATTCTATACGTACCTCATCTTTACACTCGTTTGCGCCTTTGCGTTCTTTTCTTAATGACGAACGTGTTGATTATTCAGTTTCTTCATTCAAGCAAGAATCTGCAAGACCTAAGTTGCCGTACTCTATTGAATGCTTGCACTCGTTAGTGGCAATTTGTAGGCTGTCTTATCAAAAATTGATTGGTAAGAAATTGTTACCCTCTACAGCCTTTTCCAATGACTTTCATTTTCAACAGCAGCAATCCCAGGATCCATTTCTTTTACCCTGTGGTTTTCGCTCTTTCGAAACTTCAACTGATAAAGATTTTCTCTCATACGAAAGAACATTCCAAAATAAAAGTTACTCTGTTCCTGCTCCATCTGCTATTGTTACTCTCCTCCTCCCAGACTTACGGGACTGGGTCCTTTTTGTACCAATAGTCTCCAGCTCTTTACCACCAATCGGGAAAGCATTGCTTGGACAGCAAGTATTTAGTTCGTTGAGAAATCGATGTTCTCCCTTTCTTTCTAGACCTATTAAATCTCCCACTGCTTGCAGTGAACTTTATCGTGACTTTAAGAAATTAGAACAGGAGCATTATCCTATGAATAAAGCTACATCGTCCTCTTCTTTTGGGTGGGTTGCTTGTCTTAAACTAGCGTACTTTGTATATTTTTCTTATTGTTAAGATAAATTTTCACTCCAAATATGCAAAAAGTTTTTTTTTCTAACAAATTAAAGTGGGTATTTACGTAAGGCTGGATTAGTTTATATACATGCTCCTATCACACCTTTGTATTGGTTATTTCAAACTAAAGTTACGCTATCCAAGTTTTAGTGTAGACATGACGTGTTTGCTATTTGCAAAGATTTCCACAGCCATACTTTTGAAATGTTCTAACATAAATTATTTTTAAGAAAATGCAAAACACTTTGTATTTGTATGCATTGAAGATTTTGAAATTTCTGTGCTTAGTTTGTAACTTGAGGTTATGCCTTATCTCATGCATGTTCACAGCGATACTGTAATTCTTGATCCTACATTGACTGCTCTTCCTTGCTGGCATCTGTCTTTAGCACAGGATCTTAACATGAATGGAGCAAACGTGGTAAGTATTGTATTGAAATTTTGGTGTTGTTTCTAATTTTTTTTCCTATTTTTTGAAAGTTTGAAAGAACCTAATCGGTTTGATAATTTTTTCTGGAAACATTCTTTACTTTGTTTCTTGCTAGATTATTTTTCACTCTTTGCTTTGCAGAAAGATATGGTCTACGTAGATGGATGTGCACCTCCCATTCTTGCTTTGCTTGTCGACACGACTTCCGTAAGTTTTCTGAATTCATAAGAGAGATACAGACAGGTATATTGGAAGTCTATGATCGAAGTATCTTGAATTGAATGGGTCTACCGTTTAGTTTCCATTACTTTTTTAGTGCAAATAGTTTTACTCGCTCACCTTCTGTTGTGTTTGGAAATGAGTAGAAGAGCAGAAAATAGGGGACGCCTTTCCTTAATTAGAAAAAATTCGAAATGCCTTTTGATAGGCAATTGAGGTTAGCATTTCATCTGATACCCTTTGTTTTTATTTAAATGCTTTTTGTGTAGAATTTGGAGGATTTAACTACCACAGAATGGCATGCAGCTTCCTTGAGCATTGTATTTGTATCCATTTTGGCTGAATCTCAGGATTATCACATAAAATGGAGGGTATAACCAAGAGAAAAAGAAAATCCTAGTTTTTTTAAATCAAGAATAGTATGTATGTATTGGAAATAGTCTTAACATTTTGCAGTGATGTACTTACAGTGTGCCGTTTTGATTCATGCGTTTCACTTAATATGTGGTATCCATTGATTAGAAGGGTTTTCTTTTAAAATTTTCTCACCTTTTTCAGCAATTTGAAATAGAATTCTTTGACTCAGAATTACGTATGTGTATTTCTATATATATAAAAATAAGACTCTTTTTATATATATAGAAATATCTGTAAGAATTTTACCCTTGTACACAGATTTTGAAGTATATGTATGGATTACGTTACTCTTTCTTCTCTTTTAGGTGGAACATTTATTGCAGGACAGCTATAAGATGATTCCTCTCCCTAAGAGTGTTGGAGGTGGCATTTTGGTATTCTCAGCAGATGCAATAACTGTTATACAGTTGCATGGTTATTGTTTTACTCAAATATTGAATTCTATTAGCATGACACGGAAAGATATATCTACATTACGCATGCCTGTATTGTACGTCTTATAATTTTTTTTTACAATTTTTTTATGCACTCTTTTTCTTCTCTGGAGAGTTTTCTTTATGAAGAAACATAGAAATAGATTCTCAATTTTTGCTATCTTAGAATGGGTTGCTACTTTTTATGAGACTGTGGTTGTATTTTTGAAAAATATTTCTTACAATCTATTTTTTTTATATTTGACGGCTAAAATTTTCATTTTATTCTTGAAAGAGGGAATGTGTACATGTATTCTTTTTTTGAATAGTTCTTACATGTCTCACACATATCTTTTGCTTGGAATCTGTTTTGTTATGGAAAATAATTTTTTTTGACTACAGTAACTTTTTATTTTGCAATGTAATGCTAGATAAAAGGATTTGTAGTGTTTTTTTTTCATATTTTTTAATGTTAAACTTTATTTTTTATTTTGGGGGGGGCGGGGAAGTATCTTTAGTACATCTTTGAAAAATAGAGATAAACTTTCTCAATTTTTTTTATTATTTTTTAATGTTAAACTTTATTTTTTATTTTGGGGGGGGGGGGGGGGGAAGTATTTCTAGTACATCTTTGAAAAATAG
>JADAQX010000153.1:0-78992 GCA_015476325.1 Cardiosporidium cionae | reverse complement strand
TCTGCCACTGAAGTTATTGTGGAGGAGCGAATCAATGAAACTATTGATGATGATAAATCTGTTGTGGAAAGTTGTATTGAGCCTGAAATTATAGTGAAATCTGCCACTGAAGTTATTGTGGAGGAGCGAATCAATGAAACTATTGATGATGATAAATCTGTTGTGGAAAGTTGTATTGAGCCTGAAATTATAGTGAAATCTGCCACTGAAGTTATTGTGGAGGAGCGAATCAATGAAACTATTGATGATGATAAATCTGTTGTGGAAAGTTGTATTGAGCCTGAAATTATAGTGAAATCTGCCACTGAAGTTATTGTGGAGGAGCGAATCAATGAAACTATTGATGATGATAAATCTGTTGTGGAAAGTTGTATTGAGCCTGAAATTATAGTGAAATCTGCCACTGAAGTTATTGTGGAGGAGCCAATCAATGAAACTATTGATGATGATAAATCTGTTGTGGAAAGTTGTATTGAGCCTGTGGAGAAGATGATAGAGGCCATTGAAGTCTCACCGCCTGCGAGTGCTGCATTGGAGGAAACTACTTGTGTTCCCTCGTTTGAGACTAACAGGAACAGTAAGAGTGCTATAAAATAAGTTTAAAATTTTCCATGTATACTTAAAATGAATACAAAAAGAAATTGTGGCTATTTTATTGAAATACACAAAAGCCTTGAGAATGTATTTTATGTGATGATTTATGCGCATTTTCTGTATTGTATTCAATCATGTCTTGGGTTTTTAACGTTCTATTCGTTCTTATAGATTCACAGAGTGTATGCTTAAATCAAGAAAAGAGTGAAAATCTCAGTGAGGCGTGGGATGACGACCCTATGACTTCTCTCTCGACTGCAGGTGATTTTTTGAAGAAATTTTATAAAGGTTTAAAGTGTTTCTATTAAATCAAAATCTTTTGCATAAATTAGAAGTGTTTTGCCGCTGGAATGCATACGAAATACATCTGTCCAGAAAAATTTGAGGTAGCATACTGCATTGAAGATTTCATTCCACTTATCATTGGTTTTCTTTCATCACACCCTGAAAATAGTGTGCATTGTGCATATCTTCAATAAAGTTGTCATTGGTATCCTTGTCCTTTCGATAAGCCTTATGGGGAATAGGTTGAAGGTTATACAAATTTTACATTGTTTTGCTGCAGAGGATAGGTACCCATCGACTCTCAAAACAATCCAGCTTGAAACTATGCCTATTTCTTCAGATATTCTTACGGTTCAGCAAAACGATGCCCCAGCAGAGCCAAGTGCGATATTAAACTTGCATGTGATACTCAAAATAAATGCTGTGTATTTCTTTTCTTTGAAATTTTGAGCCTTCCTAAGCATCTACATCGTGCTACACGTAGCAGATTATAGGGAAAGATCTCTTGGATTCCATATGGACTGAGTTTCAATATGTGACTGATAAAATGCTTTGTAGTTTGATAAGATGCAGATTCTTTTCTTTTCTTTTTTTTCATTTTCTTGGATTTGAAATGTCCAGATTCGTCTATTGAAGAAGCCTTGGTAGATCTACCCGACTGCGTTGCTGAGACGGTGGATAAGAGTTTTATTGTTTCTACTAGTTGTGAGAAGAAGGACGATCACGCCAGTACCGGTACGTTAGGCGATATATTAGAAGTATATCCTTCTGAGTTATATCTAAAATGATGCATAGACGATTTTTTCTTTTCCGTTTATGGCATATATCCTTCTTATGCGTCATTGTGACTGCTTGTTTTATAGCCATTTATTCCGATGTATCCAAATATATGCCGGAGTCTTTACTGCAAACTTCTGCTAGGCTAGCAGTCTCAGGCGAAGTAGATAATGCACATTTTGGCATGGTATAAACTAGTTGCTTTGCATTTTCTATGATGAAACAAATTATTTTATTACAAATTATTTTATTGTATGAATAGGGCAATGGTTTAATAAAGTGGAGCACCCATAAAGAAAGCTGCTGCATAATTTATTTGATGTTTTCATATGTGCAACCTTAGGAAAATTCTACAAGAGAAGTAGACGTCACTTCTACTGAACTGCTGCCGTTGAATTTTTGTCATGAGGATCAATCCGACAAGAACGTAAGAACTTTAGATTTATCAAAGCTTTCCCCGAGTGATTCGATTTCAATTCTACAGCAAAATTTAAAATTAGCATGTGATGGAGAATCTACAGGGGCAGCATCTTCCTTCTCGTCGACATGGTGAGTACAGCTTACTTGCGTGCAACTTACATAACTATTATTTCCTGTAAAGGAAAAATACAATATTGTTTTGTTGGCTTGCCATGTATAAATAGTCGCTGTTTTTAATGAGAAAACTGTTTTTATTACTGGTTTCCTTTTTAACGGTTTCAGTATTGTAACGCCAGCAGAACTCAGTAGAACGAATACGATGGAACTGAATCAGTCACAACATCTTGATGAGAAATTACATGCTGGTGATATGTCACCATTCTACAGTCATTTTGTGAATATTTTTCGTCTGTCGAGCAACTCAGAATATCTGGAATCGATACTGATGAATGTTAGTAACACGCTTAATAAGCATGTGGATACTCACTCTGCTATACTACCTGCTATCCCTGAAACAGACTTATTGTTGAACAGAGACGAACTTATCTCTAGCCTTACGGCGGAAAAATTGGATTGGATAGTAAGAAAACACTACTGCGAAACCTAAAATTATATTCCTGTTTTTGAAGAAATGAAAGCTTTTTTCAACATTGCTGTTGTTTGCATTGTATAATCAGGAAGCAATTGGTTGTATTTCTGCTCTTAATATAAGAAAAGTGATTCCCTGGTGTAATGCCGAAGCAGGCCTCAATAGCAAGAAAAAAATTCAGGTTGAATCTTTAGAGTTTTGTAATTAGATATGCTGATATTCTCTCTTTTATAACAAAAAATAATTTTCACTATTTTTGCAGGATCTAGCAGAGCGAAATTTCTTTTCTCAGTCTCCTTGCGGTTCTAGCAAATGTACTTTAATTTATGGAAGTAGCAGCAGTGATAATTCCACGTTACTCAAATCCCTCGCCATGAATTACAAGGTTTACTTCTTTGATTTAAGGTGAGCTCAAAATTCGATCTGCTCAACTGCTGTCATTTGTAATTTTTGTAAGCAGAAATTTTTGTAGAATCGTTGTTAGAAAGTCAGCAGTTATTGGTGATTTAGTTTTTTTACAGTAGTACGATTCTAAATTACTGTTTTCCTTGCAGCACACATTTCAGCATTTATAAGTCATTCAAAGACACATCTTGTGATTGTATTTTTTTGGCAACAAAGAGACTTCAGCCTTGCGTTTTATTTGTTGATTGTGATAATTTGTTTTCCCCATCCAATAACGTAATTCCTTTGGACATGCAAAGGTAATGTAATGGTTGAAAAAATTATGTGAATACATCCTACTTCTAGTGGTCATTAATTTTTTTTTAATTCGTATGCAAATGATATAGTTTTTGAAGTTATTCCTGTTCTCTTGTTCAGACAACTGGTATTGAATTTAAAGGCACATATTAATGACTCATTGCGATCAAATGGTAAGCAGAATGTGTTATATTATTAAATAATTTGAAGAAGACTTTATGCTTTTCAGTTGCTTTATGCATTTTTCAGATAAGATATGGATTGTTCTTAGTTCCGCTCACCCTTGTGGAATACATCCTGAGCTAAAATCGTTGTATGGAGAAGAAGTTAGACTAGAAAATATAGTAGAAGACACTCGTAGGTACAGAGATACAAGCTACTTTGATTGTATTCCTTGGATGCAATTCCCTGTATAATATTTTGCTCTCTTATGTGAATCCCTTTGCAGATATTTACTACTGAAGGAGTGTAAAAGTTTTACCCTGAGAGCATCAGAAGCGGAGAAACTTTTGACGTTGAGCAAAAATCTTTCTCCTTCAAAATTTTTGCAGTTGCTCAGGATTACCAGGATATTTTGCACAGGAACTCTCCTTACGACAAGGAGCCAAATAATGTGCTAATTTGAGCTCTGACGTATCCTTCCTATTTGATATTTTTGTTATAGTTTTAAGTTGCTGTGTATTTTTTCATCATTTTTGCTGAATTTATTGTACGTGCTTCATTTTTAAATATTTCCAAGCTTATGCTATTTCTACTAGACTGTATGAAGTAAATAAATTAGGTCTATAATATTTTAGTTAATTGTTCTACCGTTTGTGACTTTGGCGAGCCGATTATTTGTACTAGTTATTTGAGCTTCGATGCAAGTGAATTCCTGGGGACAACGGCACTCTATTTGACATGGTAGGCTATCTAAGAAATGCTTTTCATACATGTTGCGCCACTCATCGCTTTTTTATTTCGCAGTTTTCCTAGTTTTTCATTTTGCGTGGAATTGTTTCAGTAAAGTAATCAATATGGTAGACTTCTGTAACCAGGTATTAGAAGGCTTGTGGTTTGTATTCATTAGAGATTATGCTGAAGCAATAGAGCATCCTCATTGTCTTTGTGTATAGGGATGCCTGTAATTTTAAATTTATGTAGGCAGACTGGTGGAGATGCTGCACAATTATTTTATTTATGAAAGAAATAACTTTTTAATCAGAATTTTTATCCATGTTTGTCTTACTACATTTTTTTCCTTGTCTGATGTGATATTGGCAACTTGAAAACCCCTTTTGCAAAGCAGAAATTCTATTCGTTTGAGTATGAAGTGCAATGAGTAATACTCTTTATGAGGAGTTCGCGCTATCGTTATTGATGCGCCTATTGTCTTGTTATAATAACATTGGGTATATTAGCTGCCATCTAATGATCATCGCTGCGTTTATTTCAAACTCTATACATTTCGCGAATCTTCAATGCTACAGAAATGCGTATGTAACTGTTATGTTTCATCATAATGTACAACGGTCCCATTTATGCTGCGCTTGATCATTCAGTTATTTTGCTTTGAATTCTTATAATCAGTTTGCAGGAGAATTCAAGAAAAATTAATCGTAAGTGGGGACGTTGAAAGAAATCCTTGATTCCGTTAGATTTCACATCGAATTTTTTACTTTTCCTGTGCGGCCAGGAAGAGTTAATCAATTTAAGCAGCGCTTGAATCTGCGTGAGTTCATGTTGCAGGGTTAGCGATTTATAAATTCTTGCGGTTGCAAGTGTCGCACTGTTTTATTTATATATTTGTAGCGCATTGACTTTTTTGTAAGCAAAGAATTCTACTTATAACAAAAAACTCCAATCTTTAAAGAATTTGTCAGAAAAATAACATTAACGAAAGATTGAAACAGGATTATATGAGATAAATTTCCCAGCAAATAAATATCCTTATACTGAATGGGGCGTCCTCCCCATGCTAGGTCTATGAAATGTAGTGAATTTTATCGATGTGCTAGTATTAAAATGCAGAATTTTCAATCATGATGTAATCTATGACATCCATTTGCTAAATGAGCGAGCAATCATTACTTCTTTATACGTGCGTATTTGCAGTACGTCTATCCCAATCATGACTGATCAAGTAGATCTTCAGATAAAGTAGAATGATCCCGATTATGGTAGAACAGCAGTACTTAAATTTCACAGTTTTGCCTATGTCCGGCAACTTGCATTTGCTTCTCCTATTATTGAAGGAGAAACGCTACAGTTAAGAAAAATTTGTAAGCACAATAACAGTCTCTATTCCATTATGACCTACTTGACACAGTTAGTGTGTATTGCAAAAATACCGCCTACACTTTTCCAGAAATATACTCCGATTATATTTTGAGAAAATAAAGCAGACAGCTGAGTAAAAAAATTTACTCTCATTCACGTCACGAATCTTCTAGAAAACAAACCATTGAATAGGGGCATATGTCAATACATTCTGAGAACAATGAGCGCGCATTTACGAACAGAAAAAAGTTAACTATTTAAAACCAAAATTATTTCTGTCTTTCCTCGTCAATTACTTCGTGTGATCCTACCAGGTGAGCGATTGCTGAAGTTTGGTATAAAGCATGCACAAAAAACTGCTTTTGTAGCGTTTGAATGCATTCAAGTGAATAAATAAATGCTTTTCATATTTGTTGTTGTGCAATGAATGCAATTGCAGCGGTAGATAAGAGCCATGACTACTTACCTGTATACAAACTATTGTGTCTAGACTTAGTGTAGTTAATACCCGCAAAATAAAAGCAAAAGCTATCTGAAAACAACTATTTCAAAATAATATAAACGTTAGCGCACACGCTACCGAATTGCCATTGAATACGTTTTGTGTTGCGAACACAAACTGTTTTTAGTTATACCCAAAGTTTTAGACAATGCTTGCCCGACATTCGTCTAACCGAGCTGTATTCTATGGCATCAATAAGATTAAGCACAATAAGGCAAAGCAATGAATGCGTATAGTGCTTACAAACCCCAATTTTCTTTTTAAAACATATCTAATAAACATAAAAAGAACTAATTTGGCTACAATTTTGTGTTTGTTACTATCCAAGGAAATGCATATAATGCTGGTTTTATTAACAAATACCAATCTCTGCAGGTAGGTGATTTTTTATTTTTCAATGGGGGAGTGCACTGCAAAAACGAGTAGCATATATTCATTTGTACCTTTCCAATATTATTAGATCGGTATTTTTAATCGTCTTACGCGGGATACATGCACGTTGGCATAAAGTAGAATAGCAATTCGGAAGCGCATCAGCCGTATTATATCCTGTGGCTCATAGAATTAGTAAGTTATACATGTCAGTAGATTGTGTATAATTAGATGAACACAGACGCCGTCCCATATGGATGGAGGAATATTTCTTCTCAGCACCCTTAGAAAAAAATTCAATTTATGCAACGCGCGTAGTGTGTAAATTACAGTATTGTGGCATCAACAACCCCCGCATGCAATGTTATTTCACATTGAAAAAAAATTTCATTTCCAGCCGGGACAAAGAAATTAAAATAATTGAAAAAACCAATTGAAACTGCTCACATAATTTAACAAATATGAAAGCAGTTTTTTTACATATCACACGCTGCTAGGAAATACATACAAGCGATGTTGACCAGCCAGCACATACGTTTGCAAACAATAAGAACTCCGTACTTTTAAACCTCAAGGCGGCAGTCCAACACATTTTACAGACGATAATTGGAATTGATCAGTTTCTATTGTACTTAAACATTGATTTGTGGAAATATTTAACCCCTACTCAATAGGTAGCATTCGGATTTCTATGTTGCAATCCTAAATCATTGCCTAACACCTACGATTGGGCTCATGAGTCGCTCCGTTAACATTCATAATTATTAGGAAACCCTGGAACTGGAAGTATATTTATTTGCGCACAAAATCTAGACATACTTATTCCCAGTATTACAAAAGTTCAATTCTCTCAATTGAACCCTGTTTTCTGAAATTCTACGCCAATTACAAACCTTGCAAATTTAGCTATTTCCCACCTATAGCAACTCATTTAGGAAATGAAATTATATACTTTACAGTAAGATTCTTGATCTAGTATTACTCAATCAACAGTCCAGTCGCAAAATATTACCGGTTGTTTGAGGCTGATACTATGAACAGAAATGAGAAAATGACTTCATTCTTTGTAACTTGAATTAGAATACAAAGACAAATTTAGCGAAAACCATGCTACTCACAGTAACTCTATCACTATACAATCTGACATAAATCGACCAGCTGCCACCTGCGTTGCTATTCTATACTATATAATTTTAGACTGTGTCTACAAACTGTCTTATACATGCTCTAACAAAAGGGTTGCCGGAATACAGTGGGAGTACTGAGTCTCACTACCATTCGAGTGTCTGGCCTTTCAACGCAGGCAATAACAATAATTTATAGAAGACTATCGACAAGCAAATTTTGTCTGCAACGCTGTCTCTTTACAATTCATTGCTCTACCAACTTACAATGCTGTGCACACGACCCTGCGCGCGATAGTTTACAGTTAGTTGTTCCTATGGAATTTTGCAAATTTTTTTCGCCGATTCTCTTGCCGCAGTTACTACTATTCTAAGACAGCAGGTTCAACATTTGTTCTGTTCACGGTGATTTTTTCAATCTCAAACATCTTGAGCTATTTCGTTATGCTTTCTCTTCTACGATATCGGATAAAATCATCTGTTTATATGTTGTTACTAGTAAACATTTCATATACAATGTAACAGGCACTCTATGCGGTTGTTTTTTTAGTGTAATGTTCGCATGATTTTATTTCGCGCAAATCAAGTGCAGCAAAAACTGATTTTTCATTAAGTAGCTACCACGAATTTTCTAGTGCAAATTTTTGATTCTAATTATTGTTATAGGAAGTGCATTCCGTCGAGGCAGATGAATTTGTATTTATCCTGATGTGAATATATGCGGTTGCTTTCTCTTTACTCCGCTTGCTTATCCGGTAAAATTTTTGGCCGGCATTAAAGATTACTTCTCTATCTAGAAAACGAGGTTTGCCGCGTACTAGTTAGTGGTGACAAATATTTTTATATGCGTTCACAGCAGTTTTTTATTCTAGTATTCAAATTCCTAAAGTACAATTTTTTCGGTTAAAACTTGTTACTTTCCAATTTTTTAAATCTCCTGAATGAACATGTGTTGCCGAAGTTACCTGCGGCATCCGTAATCAATAGCATAATTAATGACCGCAAAAACAGCTTAATTTTATTATTCATTATATTTTTACTTCTTTCTTTATATAAGATACAAGAAACAATTGAGAAAACAGAATAGGGGTTGATAAAAGGTATGAACAACGGCAATTTCTTATTGTTGCTTTCTTTTTTTCGTTGCTTGTTCCTGAGCTATTATTATCTTCAATATATCAACTATTATTTTCTTCTTTTGATAAAATGCTTCAGTAAAAGTATAATAAAAAAAAAATCACGTCTTTTCTAAAATTTACGTAGGAAAACCTGCTTACTATTTTATTTTTCACAAATATACCCAATACATAGTCGAAGAAGATGGGAGAAGTGAGATTGGATCATATGCCTGACTTAAATATAAGCCACGACAGCAATCCTAGAATTCTTCCACTGGATTGGGTGATCCAAAATGAAAGGATCATGTGTGATCTTGAAATGCTTTTGGCCGGTGGCTTCTATCCTTTGAAAGGCTTTCTAGGAAAATCGGACTACCTCAGTGTTCTAAACAGCATGAGGCTTACTAGTGGAGAAATATGGCCGGTTCCAATTGTTTTTCCAATTCCTAAATATTTTGATCGAGGAAACATGCATTGGAGACATGAATTGCCTCAAAAAGGCACTGTTACGTCCGATGCCACTCTCCCGCACAAGATGCAATTAAGAGATAAGGTCAGTAACAAAATGAAAGTGTAGTTATAATTTTATAAACTGCAATGCAGAGTAAAAAGAAACATTCAAAAATAATATCAATTTTTTTTTGCATTTTACAGCTAGGTACTGTCATTGCGGAATTCACAGTAACTGATATATACGAACCTAATATTGAATTGGAAATGCTTAAAGTCCTTGGAACAACTGACACAAACCATCCCTATGCTAAGTATCTTCTCGAAAATCACAGAGAATGCTACTACTTAGGAGGGTCTGTAAAGCCAATCAAAAAAGTTGAGCATTTTGATTTTACTGAATACCGCTGTTCTGCTAGTGAGTGCCGAGAAAATATCCGACAAAGAGGGTGGGAAATTGTGATTGGCTTTCAAACACGCAATCCAATGCATCGTTCTCATTTTGAATTGACACGCAAGGTAAACGAGGATTATAGTATGGAATGCTAGCAATTAAAATGAAAACCAATTGCCAATGACTGCATTTCTATTACATTTTTCCGACTTTTGTTTTAAATGAATAGAACAAAATTTTTGTATTAAAAAATTTACTTTCTAGAATATTCGTACTAGAATGTGTTGATTGTATTTGCTTCTGTAATAGTGACATTTTATATTTCTCAGGCGTTACAAGACGTAGAAAAAGCTACAGGAAAGGTTGCTCATCTTCTTTTGACACCTTCAATTGGCCCGACACAGATTGGCGATGTAGATTTTGTTATCAGAACTAAAAGTTACAAACGTATTTTGTCGAGGTACGATGTTGGCCGAGTTGTAATGGTCCTGTTACCAGTTGCCATGAGAATGGCAGGACCACGAGAAGCGGTGTGGCATGCCCTTATCAGAAAAAACTTTGGATGCACCCACTTTATAGTTGGGAGAGATCATGCAGGCCCAAGTTCGCAACGTTGCGATGGAACACCATTTTATGGCCCTTACGATGCGCATGATCTTATTCAAAGTGTTCAAAATGAATTAGGTATTATTCCTGTGCTCGGAAAATCTATGGTCTTTGTTGGTGAAAATCATGGTGGGTACGTACCCATTGATAAAGTACCCGGTATTTGTCAACCTAAAAGTATATCTGGAACACAATTCCGAGAAATGCTCATGAAACGAGAGGAGATTCCTACATGGTTCTCTTTCCCGGAAGTTATCAACGAGTTGAAGAAGTTTTACCGTCCTTTATGTGAACTTGGCCTTTGCATATATTTCACTGGCTTGCCTTGCTCAGGTCAGCAATGCTTTATGAGTAAATATTATGTTAATAGATGCAATATTTATTACCTAATTTATTTATCTTATTTAATCACTTTTTAGGTAAATCTACACTTGCTAACGCAATTGGATATTCAATCCGCGCTAACGAGAAAGAGAATCGCAAAGTGACGTTATTGGATGCGGACATTATACGCACACATCTTTCTAAAGGATTAGGCTTCTCAAGAAGCGAAAGGTCTTTGAATGTGCGTAGAATAGGGTACGTGGCTTCAGAAATAGTCAAGCATGGTGGAATTTGCATCGTTGCTAACATTGCCCCATATGAAGAAGACCGTGCTTGCAATCGTGCGCAAATAACAGCCACTAGTGGCGGCGCCTACGTTGAAGTGTATGTTTCCACGCCGCTTGAAGTTTGTGAAGAGCGAGATATTAAAGAATTATACAGAAAAGCTCGGCAAGGCATAATCAAGCAATTTACTGGAATATCTGATCCGTATCAGGTTCCCGTTAATGCAGAGCTGGTGATCAATTCTACAAACGATATACATGGCAAAGTCAAAAGAATTATGGACTACTTGATAAATAATAGATGGGTTCCAAATTGATTGTGGCAGTACCCTTGCAAGTGAAGGTTTTATAGATAAGACAGTTTTGATAGATGTCATGCATCCCCAGCTATACAAACTAATCTTATGACACACTAGCAAGGCTCGTTGTACTAAGGTGCTTCAATTGGACCTGTGATGTTTAGCTTTACTATCAAAACTAAACACTTTATCTAAATACCACTGAAATCGGTATGGGTTGTGTGCGTGGCTTGCGAATATCAGCTGCGTACAAATTTTCTTGGAAGCACCATGGATGTTATCTTCATCCTGTAATTAGATGTCAATACATTGCTTTATGGTTTCTATGTATTTTTGTTTTTTAGTATGATGGGACCTTTACAGCCGCCAGAATAACCTTAGCGTGCTAATTTTTCTAACTTTATGAATGATACTTTTCAATTTTTTGTGGATGTGTTTTTTAGTTGAGTCTATTTTATATCTTGGCATTCATTTTATTGGTTACACTAGCAGTGCATGAGTAGCTTTATTCAATTGTTTTCATGTAATTCTACAGTTTACGAAAGCCCATTAACAGATCTTTCAATGAACATTTTTTGCTTTAGAGCTTTCGCTCAAATTTTTTAGATGATGGAGAGTGGGCAGTTTCACCATATACTTGGATAGGGCGTTCATAAATAAATATTACCCTTTTTTCCGTTCAACAAAGGTAGTTGGTTAGCTTTTATTCCCCACTTCTTAGGAAAGGACAAGTTTTTTTCCTACTGAAGTGGTACTCAAGAGTATGAATAAAAGCCAATTGCTCATTGCAGAGAAATGTGTTAATGTTACTTAAAGCGCCCAGTTGGTGCCCTACATGATGGGGTAGTAGATTTCTAAAAATAAAAATGTTGTTTCCGCTTTCTTTTTGTTTAAAAAGAGGAATACTCTGCATGGAATTGTGATACTCTCTTTGTCAGTAAGTTTCCATGCCTAATCTAATCCATTAAGCTATGTATATTGCTAGAATACTTCATTTCTCAAAAAAAATTCCTTTTGCTGATATGGTAGTTATTTTCATTAAATTGTACGTTTAACACTCACGGGAAAATTTAACCTGAAAGCAATTCTAATTTAACCCCTAGGATAATTCACCTTAAGTCAACTTTTTACTTCTACGCGGAAAGCACGTCAACAGTTACTATAGTAATAAACTGATTTTTAATACTTTAAGTAGACGTCGCTTGGATTTAACCAAAGCATAAAGAAAATCCTCTATCATTCTTGCCACTAGCGTTCATAACCTACTTGAGTTACTTTGCGAAGAGGCGTTTTCTGTTGCAACTATTTTAGCATAGGTGTATCAAGTACGCCTGCAATTTCTTTATAATAGGCATTCATAATTAAGACATGTTCACCGCCGCTGCATATGTCTTTCTTTTCTCGTACACTCATTTATGAGAAAATTTACTCAAGATCAGGCTGTCTCAATTTTGATACAAATAAACACCTTTTTCTACAACTTTGCAGTACCATACTGTTATTACAGTTGGCGATTTGTCACCAAAGGTATAGGAGGTAATGTTGGACTAGTTAGGCTTCATATCACATGCCTTGAAGCAATGCAGTTTAGTAGCATTGAAGCTAAGGTACTTCCTTTTATCCGGTCATTATGGAAAAATTTTTGTTTATTAATTACTATGCCAAACTGATAGTAGCAACAACAGAATAAAAATAGCTCAATGAAAAATGCCATATGTGAATAGAATGCATATTCTATATACATTCATATCATTAACATGGAAGACAAAAAATTAAATTTTATTTAGCTAAGTAGCTCAGAATTTAAATTGCAAAGCACATAGTTTGTTGGCTAAAATAGTTTAAATTAACACACACTCTCAATAATTTTGGCCTGAAAGAATTTAGTTCTCATCTAAGAAATGATAGAATCAATGAAACATCTTTGTAACTGTAGTTAGCAGACAAGGAAGATGTACTACTCTTTTGCTTTATTTTCCAGAAAAATAATGTACTCTCGTTGCCCATTGATATGTCAAATTTTTTGGATAGTTAATAATTTTGTTAATAAATAGGAAAGTTTTGTAAGTGCAGCGCAATTACACTTCCCATGTTATGATTTATTTTAATATTTGAGTCAAATATTACGAGTGCATTCAAAGAGACCATTGTAAAATGCATGAGAGAGCAAGTTCCGTATCCCATAACTAGCGAGCAAAGAATTTCTTACAAAGAATAAAAAGAAAATAGTTAGAATAACGGAGATGCGGAGCGATAATAAAGCTAACGAGTTCATCCTTCCTTTATGTCATTTGAAACAATGAGTTTCAGAAAACATTCAAATTGCAAACTCGAAGTGAAGTATTGCTATGCAGCTATTGCATAGAAACATAATAATAACACTTCACTCAAGAACCTAATTGGGCAAATTCATCCTAAGAACTTGAATACAAAATAACAAAAAGCAGGTGAAATTGTTCACGTAACTGCCAAATTTATTTAACCAATAATTCAGTAAATTGCAGCGCTTGTCTTAAATAATGTAATGATGGCCCAGCAATTTCTTTATTACATTGCTTGTGAGAGCCACGATGGTATGCTATGAAATTGTGTAAAAATATTATAAATGTTCTATTAATTATTATTTTATGCTGTAAGGTATAGATTTACAAATTGCACAATCAACTCATTTTGCAGTTAAATTGTGTCCAAAATTTGTAGGTAATGCTTGATGCGTGTGACTACTATTTTGTAATTTGCGAAAATATCTTAGCTTAGAGAAAACTTAGAAAAACTGTTAATTTGGGGGATCAAGTAAATTACATAGGCAGTTAAAATATTGTTGATTCATGCATTTTCCGGCTGTGTTAGAGAAAAAGCTATACTTTGCCCTGATCATCGAACACAAGGCACTTTAAACTTATGGCTTACTATTTTTTAATGGTTAAATTCGTACATGAAGAGTAAAGCAGATGCGTAATCTTGCATTCAATGCTCCGTTATCCTGCCAGAGTAGAGATACCATTCTATCAGTTGACCAATGCCTTTTGTTTCATCAAGTTTTGCTTTGTAATGTAGCTCTTTCCTTGCATGCAGTTTCTAAATTGGTTATTCTGCAATTTTTTATGTGCTTGATTTATTTTTATCTAAAAAATTATTTTGAAAAGTGCAATACGTTAACAAGTTAACACAAAAGTGAAAGTTGTAGCATTTTTGTTAAAATGCATCTATTATGGATTAAACGTGTTTATACTATTCAAGAATAGTACTTATGTTAAAATAGAAAATAGACAAGTATAGATAACTACGATCCCGCATTTCTAGCAACTACACACTGAATAAAGTATCAAGAAAATAAGCTACCAGATTGTTTTTATCCCAATTTTTTGAAAATGCTAGTATAGTTAGAGGAATAACGAAGTTCAAAAATTGTAACAGCATTATCAAAAATATTGAGCTAACTCTGAAATAAAAGTTTGCTCTTATTTATAAACATTTGTAACAATGAGTAATACAGGCATTATGAAACTACAATTGCATCGACAGTATAAAAAGCGATTTTCTGAATCAAATGAATAGATTACTACTCATTTATTCGCTGTCGCTCACCCAGTAATTGAAAAAATGAAAAAGAAGGATAAATTCAATCTTAACATATGATGAAATAAGGTAGAGTAGAGAAAGTACTTCATTGTCGTGGTTTTTCATATTTCCTCATTCCAGAATAGCATGAAGAAGCATCCAACAGAATACCTTATATATTTATCATCATAAATGATGAGAATAAAAATAAAATACATTAGCTTTGCTGTGGTATATACTGTAGATCGAGTAATATGGCATTTTAAATATATGCGCTTGTGGTTATTTCGAAGCATTTGGATATGTCTAGTCTTTGGCCTATGTGATCGAACAGATTGAGATCAAGCAGAATAAGTGCACGTTTTCCTGTAATAATTTAATAAAGAATGAAAGTTTCTATTAGCTGCTATGATACTAGAGATTGCCGAACCTTAGAAATGAATGCTTCGGAAAAGGTGATACGTTAGAAACACTGTAGCTTAATTTCAATTCCCTATATGCAGTCCTGTTGAACAAAACATTTTACTGTTTTGTTACGGATGTTGCTTAATATTGAAAATCACAAGAATTTTAATCGAATAAACCTCAAAAGTTATGCGATGCATGCCTTTTCATAAACTTAAAGATGCAGGCATAAATTTCTATGTGGCATATGGTTTCCCCATCGAATGCACGATGATGGACTGATTGCTTGCCCACATTGATTTTCATGCAGCATAAAGAAAGCGTAGCCATATTCAAATACTCTTTGAAGAATGAGTTATCATGGATATGTTTTAATTTAGAGTCGAATTGGTGAGGTAGGACTCTTAAATTAATTGTTGAACTTGGCGAAAGAAAATAAGTTACAAGAGTGTTTAGTGTGGCAGAAGTGTCTGCCATGCAGAGAACTAAGTTAGTTTTTCTAGTTTTACGGAGAAAGACACGTAATTCCCTGGCCATTTAAAATAATGCTGTCACAGATGGCCGGAGCTTATGGGAATACCACAACAGTTAGCAAAGATAGAAAGTTGAGCTGCGCTCATTGGAAAAAACGAATGCAATTATGTTAATAGTGATACTGCGTACAAAAGGTTACTGGTTATTTCTTTTGATGGAGAGAGGGGATTTTAGCAACTCTACCACACATGGCATAATTTGAAAATTTAATTTGTGCAAGGCAGACAAGCTGGAAGTAAAAAAGGTAAGAAAGTGCTTGTGAGGCTCTTCTTTCTTCATTCTCTTTTTGCTGGCCACTTTCAGATTAACTTGCCGCAGCTGTACTACGATGTTCACCCGAAATTATTCAATGGAGTTTGCGTTTTTTCGACTGTTTGCGAGCTTATGCTTATCTTGCTGTTGCTTTTACAATAATCTCACATTATCTGATAGAAGAGTAGATAATCATGTACAATGTATTGTCATTGCCTTAACAGCGACTTATGTGTCTAGATGATATGGCAACTCTCTTAATCCACGCTTTGATCTCATTAAGCGCGTTTGCGGGAACGTCATCATCAACCTATAAATATTTGTCTTTTTATTTGCTCTTTTGAAAATGCTATTTTGATAATTTTGGCATGTGTCACTTAGTTTTTTTTTTCTGCTGGAGATACAATTAGATGCAGTACTAGGTATCGCAGATGAGCATAAATTGCGCTCTGAGCAGAGCTTCCATACATAGGACAAGACACATTCGAGGTGGTTTCAACTCTTTTCAAAGAATTGTATGTTATGACCCACGGCTAACATTATTTGATTCTAACCATCAATCTGGTACAAAACGATTCACTTCGCAACAGGCGGATCAACCCAAAAAATACTGGGACTTCCCTTTTATGCTTGAGTTCTGTTCTGCCTCGCCCCAAAATGAATCTGTCAGAAATGCTTCATGCTCGGAAGAAATAGCTTGTGAGATTAACCCTACTCGCAACGTGACTCTCATTTCAAATACCTATACTACGTGCAATGGCGAAGTCACAAAAAACACCGCACATTCATCTGCCTTTCGGGATTTCGAAGGATTGCATGCACCGAAAGGTTATAACAAAATCAATGAACATGTAAGCGGAAGTGGTTGTGTTGATGTAGAAAAACAATCAACTAAAAAACGCACTACAAAGGCTTCTATGAGGAAGATTATGGCTTATGTGAAAGCTTTGAAGACGGAAGGCTGCTCACCATCCATTGATTTAATACCGTTTGATAATTTCTCTTCCATTATACCTTTTGTGAAGCAATTGCAGTTGCCAGAACTAACTCTTCTTCTTAATAAGATGATGATGATGGAATTAGCTTATCATCCACTATTTTCTTGCTGCATACAGTTTCTTTTGCAGCGGCTTCATTGCTGTCCAGATTTTGTCCTAGTAAAGGTTATGAACACTTTGTCACGTTGTGGGTACAGCCATCATGCAGATTGGAAACAGATGATGGAAGCATTTATCGAAAATTCCACGCCTAAGTTAAGCGGAACAGTAAGGAAAAGATGTGCGTGCGATGTTGAATTCTTTTCTCATGAGCTGGGACAGCTGAATCATTGAATCGCTACATGGTGTAAATACATTTTTTGTCTCTATTTCAAGGATGTGGCAGACCTCTTATGGGGTCTGACAAAGGTGAACATAGAAGTGCGACCTATTCTTTTGTACTGCAAGGAATTGCTTAAGCAGCGTTTGGATAATGATTGGAGCCAAAAAACCGGTTGCACTTTCTCATTAAGTGTACGTGATGTGTCTTTGATTGTATCCGCTTATATGAGACAGTCATTACCAGATCAGGAACTATTTCTGCTTCTGTGGGAATCACTAAATGGTTGGCTAGAACGATCTATTCTACAGCTAATACCTTTTTTTCGGCTTGTAATTTTACCCAATCTAACGTGCCTCCCATTCTATAACTACATTGAGAAACCATTGTTTCACTCTTCTGTGTGCAGATCATCAGAAAACTAAAAGTATTGGAGAAGATATTTTGAGAATTGCGGAAGGCTTCATTGCTGCAGATCTAGTTGCTCCTCTTGTGTTGAAAGAACTTCGGGAGATTGTGCTCAGAAATTACAGGTAATACTAGAAAATTTTTAGAACTGCACATTTTAATCATCTGTTAAGCATAATTGTTTTATCAGCTAAATTTAATTGCATCGGATACTTCAGTTGGAAAATGCTTCTTTCATAAACTTATTTTTCTATCTATTTGCTGTGATGGTCTCTTGATTTTCTCAGGAAATTTCAACTGCATCATCTTATTGGTACATCTCATGCTCTAATGCAAGGAAATGCATTATCTCCATCACTGATGTATACTTTATCGGTAAATCTAGCATTTACAGGACAGAAACTACTGGCGTATGATTTAGACAGGTTGGGTAACACGAGTTACTAAGCTATTTTGTTGAGGCACAGTTTTCATTTCCTATTTTTTTCGAAATGAAAACCCCAATGATAAGATGATAGGCTCACGTTTTAACATTGATTACCGCAGCAATTGAATACTTTAGCATGTTGAAATTTTGTACAGGTAGTATCTATCACACATTATTAGCTGAAATTCTATGTAATCTTTTCAGGCTATTTTACTTGCTAACGCGGACGGATGCTTGGCAAGATAGTAAATTTTTTTCTGTTTTAATTTGTTCTATTAAGAATCAATTGAGCTCAATACCTTTTAAAAATTTTGTCTCGATTGTCTATGCGATGACTACACTCCTTCGGCTTCTCTTTCATTGGCAAAGTTTTTTAAAAGGTAATTTTATTAGTTGGTAATTGATCATTACCCAATGCTATTGCTCCTTTTTATATTCTCCTTATTACAAAATATGAGTAGTTTCAGCAGCATGTCCATTGGAATATTGAATCAATCCTTATATCCTCACTATGTTTGGTTTTCTACTACATGTTCTAATCATCGATTTTTTGTTTTTGCAAATCTAGATCTGCCTTCTCTTCAGAAGCTACAGCTGCAACTTTTCTTACTGCTGGAAAAGTGTGCTGCATTATCGAGTTATTTTAAACGAAATATAACGCATAACGAATCTAGTTCCAAAGTAAGTATTTTTACAATTTCGCTCTGACTACCTGCACGTAGTTTATCGACGTTAACGGAAAGAAATGCAGCTTTGTGTGCCTTAATACTTTTTCTTCTGTTCTCATCTTCAATTTTTTTCTTGCTAGCATGAAATACCAAACGGTTTTAATGACTGTTTGTAAATTCTATTTTTGGAGCATTCTATAGTATCCCCTGTCTACTTGCATGGAATGTAAGGATCGACGTACTAACTCATGCTGAATGCCTACATTCTCTAGGATCCTTGGGAAGAGACTCTGTGGTGGTGCACCTTTTCAAGTGCTCTTTATGGAGATGACAGACTCATGAAAAAGAGAAGTGTGGATCTCACCTGGATGATAGAAATGGTATTTGACGTTTGTCTTTTGATTTTGGAATTTTTAATCTTGTCTGCTAATTGTTGGAGGACTGCATGTTTGGTGTAGACTAAATGAAGGATTGCTATCAATGAAACAAACATTTTAAGAGGAATGTTGTGATTTGAGTTATCTTGCAGATAAAGACTACTATGGCTGTACCTCAGTATCCCTTGAAAACATTTTCTGCTATACAAGCAGCTGATCTTCTATTACAAGTAAGATTTGCATACACTTAAGCGTGATGTAACTGATTTTAGTTGGGCACACGGATTTGTGCGTTCTTAAAAGTATGTGATAATTTTACTACAAAATCTTGCAAATTTGTATGGCTGCTCAAGAATCTGCCATGCGTTACCAAAGCTGTGTAAATTAGAAAACACGAAACTACAACCTACAACACATTTTTTGTACAAGAGTGCCTATGAAAAAATTTACGAGTGTACTTACTGCAGAATTTGTCATTTCTTCGGATACGGCATCCAGATTGCTGTGAAGTGATATCAAAACTCCTACAAAGCGACAATGATTTACATCCTGCCAATTTAGAGTATCCTGGAAATATGGACAAGAGGACTGGCGAACTTAAGTATAGTTGTCATCAATATTTTTTTTTGTCTGTAGCTGTTGTAATAGAGTTTCTGTAGCTGTATATGTTTCTCTGTGAAGTATGTGGACTCCACTATTTACTTGGCATCTCCCTTTTCTGTCCTCTAATTTCATGGTATCCTTTGCAAATAAAAATTATTTTCTCAGGAAATGGTGTTCGATTTGGCTTTCTCTAGCCGAACTTCAAGTGAGTAGGTTCATTTTTAATCTATTTTTTTTTGTATCACAGCAATATTTCATGTTGTGTTAAAAAGATTTGTTTATGTCCTGAAGGGTTTCTATTTAATCTGCAATTTTAACGCATTTTGCAGGCATTTGAGTTCTTTCCCGAAAAAATGTTACAGGAGGTGCAAGTTTTCCTTTTAGATGGGCTTCCTAGACTCTCATTATCATCTTTACTTGAAGTTAGTATAAAAGGATATACATTTTGGTGGTTGATTAAGAATCACTTTTATTTGTGTAAAGGTTTGTCTTTGACACGGGATGCTAATGAGTTTACAGTGAATCTTTGGTTCTCGGATACTAATAAACCTTTAGTATATGACTCATCAGCTTTGATGTATATATTTCCGATTTTTCTTTTGTTGAAGCTTATAGACCGTTACTATGCAGTTTATTTTTTCAAGTTACTTGTAATTTTATAAATAAATGTATTTATCTGTTTATATATCAATTCTTTGAGTAAATTTGTTTATCTCTTTGTAGTTGCTTCAAGCTTTTTTACTCAAAGAAATATGTTGGCCGTATGATTCCCCCGATTTATTTGAAGATCCCATCAAAAAAGTACTTTTAGAAATATCGCAGCGTTATCTTTGCAGGGAGTTTGATTTGCTAGAAATTTATGTGCCTCTTTTGCAAATGGCTACCATAATTCTCGTAGGCAGGCAAAATTTGCAGCATGTATATTTAGATTTTTCTGAGCATTGGCAAAGAAAGCAGCAGAGGTTTTTAGATACCCACGAGAAAAATTTCCGAAACACTCTCTGTAATGAAGAAAAATGTCAAGGTTTTCTTCAGCGTGAGGTTCAGCTTTATAATTTTTTGAGAGCTGTGTTGATGCGTCCTCTGCTTCGTCACTCTATCACTGGATGCTCACAATGTCATGCTCTACCGGTTCTTCCAAATGCTGAAAGTATAAAATCTTCAGATCAGAATTGGAATCGACGATGGATTGGGCGTTTGCATTGCATGACGGAGAAAGCAAAAGAAAATTATCCATTGAAATGGGTTAGAACTACTCAATTACACAACTTGTATATACATGAATGCTACACGCTGTTAATGCGCTGTACAAAATATTAGAGTCAACAGTTTTTCGCTGCCTCAATTTTCTTATAATAGCGTCACAAATACGAATGCAAGCCATTAATTTAACAGCTATGTTCAATGGCTGAAATCTTTCAAAAGTGCTCAAACATGTTTGCAGAATAAGCATATGGAAATTTTGATAGGGTGCAACTATCTGAATGAAAATAAAATTGTTTCAGTCGTCGCTAACTCATTCATTGGTCCGCTGAGAGTTGATTTTGCAGTATTTTTAAATGGTGGTCCTCACCTTGCTATAGACACAGCTATTCCATCACAATGGTATGCCATTCGTTTAATGTTTTCTCGTCTAAATCTAATAATTTATAGCACGTACATCAGGATGCATTGTGCAGTCCTTCAAGCTATGCTTTAAGTAAATTTAATTTGGCTTAACGTGCCTAAAATTAGTCGTTTATACTTTGCAGTACGTAATCTCACGAAAGTAGCCGTAGTTTACACGTATAAGAAACTCTTTCGGTTAGTGCGTAACTCTGTTGATCATGAATAAATTTTACTCTTCCCATTATTGCTTAGTTACTCTTAATTGCGTTTGCTCTTCCTCTTTGTAACATGGTTTATTTTGGACATGGATGCAATGCGGGCAAACACTGCATTTTCCTATAAAACATGCAATTGGCTCATCTACTTTAGAGTGATTACATATATTTGAATCGTGTCCGATTTTGAAGCTGTAGTTGCTTTCAAATATTACTGCATCTATACGCTGCACATTGATCAGTGCTTTACGGTGGAATTCTTTTTTGTGTTTTGTAGGTATCGCAGAAACTTAGATCAAGATGCCACGAATAAAGAGACATCGTGGTTTCTTCTGAAGAAGGATCTCCTTCTAAAATTAGGGTATTCATTGATTGTAATTAAATAATTGGTATTAAATTCATTTTACACTTGGTCTCGTTTAAACTCAGAAAAATTCGGGCTGCCGATTAGGTTAGCGCATTTGGCCAATAAACGGCATTAAAAATGCTTACTCATTTACTGCTTGCAAACAAAAAATCCAAGCAAAGTAATATCACATAAATAGAAAAGAAGCAACACCATTATACATCTTTTTCATATTTCTCAGCTCACGCTTTTGTATTTTAAGAACGATGCAACGAAATCATCTAGAGTAAGAGTATTCACTTACCTACAGAGCAGCATCTTAAAAAAGGCTACCAATTTACTTACTATCATTCAACTACAAAGTTTTGGTTTTCTAATAAAGGTGATGAGGTGCAAGTACAAAAAATACTAATAAGTGATGCCTGAATTAGATATTATATCATCATGCAATAACAGTACCGAAAACAAAATCCCAAATTTTCGTGGACACACCAAATCCTTTGGTACTGTCTTTAAAATGGTGTTTCATGTGGTAAATTTTCATTTCCCTCAGATGCGGCAATTTATCCACGTAAGAAAAATGATGAGACGAATAATGAATCATGTCATAAGCAAGATATCCACCGATAATACCACTCCATAAGGGGAATGCACAATTACTTGGGACAAAATTAATAGTAAAAAGTATGAAGGGAAAAAGAAACACGGCAAGTAGGGCAGGAGGCATTACCAATCTCAGTGGATCCTTAGGCAGTAAATGGTGTACGGCATGCAAAGCAAAATGAAGCGAAATACAGATGGGATTGTCTGGAAGGTAATGTTCAATTAGATGAAATAAAAATCGATGAAAAACATATTCCGATAAACTCCATATAAAAATTCCTGTGGCAAATAGAACCAACGACATTGCGTAAGTGTTATGAAATATGGAAAAACCCCAAAGCAGCAGCAATAGACACAGAGGAAGATAGATTGAAGGAATCACATACCATTGGGTTTTGGATAAAAATTCAAAAAGATCCCATTCAAACATTCGAAGAACTTTTGAAGTACAGTTTGGATGGTTAATAAGTTTGAAGTAGTCTTCTTTTCCCAACAAACAAATTTGTGACATTAGAGGTTTGTCAAAGTCTATTACATAGTTATTTTTCTGAGAAAGAAGTTTGTCTTTAGTAGTCATTTCCTCGATATCTTTTTCGAAATCGAAAGTATCCATGGGTAGGGTAAATAATGGAGTTGATGCAGAGTTAATCCGGCTCATATTTTCTCCTTTCGATAGCGAGGAGCAAGAAACAGAACTTCTCTCACTCGAGGGAGCAGTAGAAGAAGCTGTTTCAAAGTTGTTTGCCATTTTATCTTCGTCTCCGTAATCGCCAATAGCAAACGTCATTAAATCAGATATTGTAACAAGCGAATGCCCTATGGAGAGATAGGCCTTTGTTGCATCCTTTCCAAGAAAAGGTAAGAAAACATCGGCCTCACGTGGATGAAGGGATAAAAATGAAGTTATATCCAACACTCGGCCAAAAAGGATAATCCACGCATCCATGCGAGTTTTATGCTTTTCAATTTCTTCATGGAAATATACTCTCGATGTATCGTTGTGATTATGCAATGAAGCCATTCTAATAATTTCTAGTCAGAAAGATTGCTCCCACAAAAGTGCCGATTAATATAAAATGTAACTCGAAGCGACAATAAAAGTATTGTAATAAACACTTCCTAACAGTTACGTTTCGTCCATATAATTTCCCCACAAAACACAACACAAAAGAAGCGAGACGCGCTAACTTGCGCAATGAGACGTTAAAAGAAGCGTCCTAACGACAATCAAATAAATGTAGACATCTTTGAAGCAAGTTAATGTGAAAAACAATTTCAAAAATATCTTGCGAGTTCCATATTGTGGTAATGCGAAATTGAAAAAGTGCGGCGGGAGATACACCATCGACGCAATTCTGCGTCAATCCGACCCTCATCATTGCTTACCGTCGCTGTCTGCTTTCATGCACGGTTAGGTTTAGCAATCGAACAGTTGATCTATTAATTGCCTCGCGCGCTGCCCGTGCTGAGTTGAGTGAGATATACTACTAACAGTACAGCGCAGGAAATTGTAGAGAATGAGGCAAGGGCAATTACGCTGTACATAAGTTATGGAATGCGACATAAAACTTCACACGAAAGCAAGCAAATTGAGAAGGGAGTACTGACAGGCACGAAAAGAATGGTGAAAGTTTCAACGAGAATATATTTTGGCCGCATACATTCACGAAACAAGGCAGAGAAAAGCACATACATTCATAAAATCGCCAAGTGATGCGGGTAAGATGCAATGACATTGTAATCTTTCCCTGCTTTCATCAAACGTCCTTCTATTATTGTCATTCATTAGTCCTCGAAGGCTCCTGTTTTTATTCTTGTACTAGTTACTTTCCATTGTAATTATTTCTCTTCGGGAATAGTATGAATATAAGCAAAGTATCGTGCCATCCTATTTACTTTCTATTGTGCGTTTACTCTTGTAGATAGTAGCAAATAGTAATCAACATGAACAAAATTGGCAGATTCACTCACTTTATCCGGGTAACAAAACCAACGGGATGTGAACACCTTTTTTACTTCGTAGAATTAGCCGAAGGACTCGGCACTCCACTTATATTTCTTGCGCATTTTCGTTTCGTGCTGTCTTCAACAGCTTTCTACGTGTAACATGATTGACGAACGTGACCAATAGCGAATTCGCAATTCAGTTAAGTGCAAAGTATTTTGCGCTTTCCATTCTGTATGAAAAGCATTTGAGTAATCAGTTCGCGCTTTTGAAACATACTTCCGAGTATTTTAGAGGTCTCATCACTGTCATTCTTTCGAAAATTTTCGTCACCGCACTTCTTTTCATCTGTCAAAGTGTAATGTTAGGTTCTTTTCATAATGGTCGTTTATTTGCTTGTGTCGCATGTCCTCACTTACCCAATCTTACTACCGCATTCTAAAGTCATAGATGCGTGTAATCCACTTGTAAGAAATGTTTTAATCCCACTATTATAGTCTAACTTATTTCAGCATGCTTAATCTTTCAATATTCCCTCGATTAAGTATTACACAACATTTATAGTTTACCTATTCTAAATCTTTTTCGTTGCTTGTTGGAGTTGCTGTCGCATAATCTGTTCAATCGTTACTTATTGTAGCACGAAAAATTCAACTCTCATCAACACTGAAGAGCTTGTCTCATACATTCGCTCATTGCAGAACAATAGAGATATTAGAAATATCTCTACTATAACACTCTATATATCAATCATATTTATTAATACTTTTAGTAATTAATGCGCCTAAGACTTTACTCTGTGTTACCCGCCACAAACATTTAATCAATTTAAAAATAGTATGAAGATTTTACCTCTTAATCGTGTATACATAATTCTTGGAATGCTTGGCACCTGCCAAAACCATTCCATTAACTATAAAATGCCATTCTGATACCTGCAGCACTAGCCACAGACCTTTGATTGACTATTAAAAAGTATGAAGATTTTACCTCTTCATCGTCTTAATTTTGTATACAAAAATTTGAAAATATCTGACAGTTGCCATAAACATTTAATGGTAAGTAAAACATGATTGTGGCATCTGCCACAAACATATAATTAATTATAAGATGTTTCAAGGACTCCACCTCCTCATCGTCTTAATTTTATAAACATATAAAATATATGTTTTATTTATTTTATAACTTACTATATGGATGCTGCCACCCAAACAAAATGATGTTAACATATCTGAGTCGACGCAGATTAATTGATTAAGTAAATCATAATAATTAACACAGAAAGCTAATCCATAATTATATATAATTAAATAAAATTATATTATATTGATGCACATCATTATAAATTATAATATTTATTAACTACATTGCGCTATAACTATTTAATATATTAAGTTGCAAGTTGTTTTGTGAATTTGTTGTTTATACTTGTTAATTCTGAACGCAATTAATTATATGAGAATGAGTGTTAGTAATTAACTAGCTTCTGCAGGGCTTGTTTAATATTAATTATTTATTTGTTGATTATAAACAATTATGTCGTATTATTAATTTGAGTAAACAAGCAGCTTCGCCAACATAGAAATATATACAATAATATATATATATATATTAATGTCTGTACTTTAACAGATAATAGCTAATTGAAATATAATTAAATAAATCTAAAGTTATATTTAGTAAAATTAATTAATTAAATTTCTTTTATGAAGTAGAGCCGATTCTACTTAGGTGTAAAATTATATAACTACTACTCGCTACTAACTGGATGCGATATGTCATGTTAAGTGTTGTGTAATCTATTTTTGAAAGCAACAATGCTAGTATTGGCGCTATTGCAACTATGGAAATTTTGGCAGCGTTAGCTGCCTTGAATATATACAATATTAATAAAATAAATACTGGTGGCTTCGAGCCTCATGGGATAAATTCCCACGCAAATGAAATATAGATTAAAATGCACTAATAAAAGTTAAATATTAAACTCCCTTGCATCTTAAAAATACTTAACCTATAGCCAGACTGGCAAGGCTTCGCGATTTTCGTTGGTAAAATCCTGACGGATGTCAGGATGTACTACCTAACCTACCTACTCTAATGAATAAAATTCCCTACTCTAAAAGCTCCCTATCTTACTGGGGTTGCTGGCGGAGCGGAGTCGAGGCTGCTGTTGGTCTGCAGGCTCGTAAAGCCCTAACCTATTGGCTTCGTATTCTGGGGATCCTTGCTGATAGTTGCGGCCTAACCTTCTATCTTACTTGCTGAAACTGCCCAGTTGTGTCTTACAGGAGCAGTTGCGGAGGTTGAAAGATGAAAAGGAACCCCACAGGTTCCTTTGGGAGGCTTGTAAACTTACTGTTAATCCTAAAGTGACTACAGCTAAAAGCTACTCTAAGCGATCCTTAACTTACTGGATCAATGCAAAAGAGAAAGGAGGGAAAGATGAAGATATGAAAAGAGTCCTCAGAAGAGGATAAAAAGTAAATAAAAAATGAATTGAATCTACAAAAGAAGATTCAAATGTGTAAAAGAATGCAACTGTTGCGGACGGCAGAAAAAAAAGTCAACTTAACAAAAACTTGATCACTAAAGTGGGCCAAGTAAATACTATGGTTCTAAAACGAACTCATGTAAATATTAGTTAATAAAAATGTATATATAAAGGCCACAAAGGCCAAAATAAAAAAGTTGACATTTTGATGTCAACTTTAAATTAACAAAAATAACAACTAAGATGTGACTCCCGGGGCCGCGCTAATAGCCGACTTTTTCTTTTCCAACGAGGGAAAGGAAAGCTTAACGACAAAAGTACGGAATTTCAATTCTATTTTTTTTTCAAAGTATTGGAAGTTTACTAAAACTTCCTCATGCAAAAGAAGCGAGCAAATTAGCTTGCTTCCATAAATATATATCAACTTTTGTGATTCGCAGGAACATTTGCGTTCCATTTGCGAACTCGAAAACTTTTGAATTGACCCAGATGAAAACTACACATTCAGATAAGAATCTACAGAAATGTAGTCGTTAATACGATCTACATTTTATTGAAAATTTCATTGCATTTCATGCATTGTGGGTTGAGCAATCCCACTTTTTGTAATTGCTTCCCCTTAACTGCAAAAGGATAAAACATGTTCTCACCTGACCGGGAAAGAGGTATTTTATCCACCTCTCCGCTTCAGGTTGTGTTTTATTTTATATGTCATTTATCCGTATTAAGTTAGCGTTGAATGTGTTGAGGTTTGGTGGACGAACTAACGTCCATTGCTTTTTGGCCTGGAATGGCCTTGCAACCGTTGGTTGCTTTTTCAAATTGATTTCAATTTGAACTGTTACTTGGAGCATTAAAGCTCCTTTTTATTTATTTAAATTGCTACGGGTACATTTCTTTTTATTTTAATACAATGTTTCTCGTTTTTATTTGAAATTTATTCATGTTTATTTGCTTACACATCTGCTTCCGGGAACAGGTTGCAAAGACGCTTTGGCTAACCTTGCCACCACACCGGAGTCGATGTAAGTTTTATTTTTCATTGTATAGTTAGCTTATTGGCTATTTTAGTGATTTTTAGAGTCACTAATAACTTTATTTTTATGTATTCAGGAAGTTCCGCATCCGTGCCAACTTCCTATAAAATTTCATATTTTTATTTTGAGGCATCACTTTCGTGTTGCCATTTGTAATTAATATTTTTTGAACTTACCATTTTGGGCTCGTTTGGGCCTACTTTTGTTCCCTGCATGTTGGTTTTGACAAGTCTACTATTCAATGTAAAATAAATTAATTCGTGTCCATAAGCCAAATATGGCATAATGAGGTAGTAAAGGAACATCTCTTTGTAACATTTATTGCGTTTAATCGCAATTAAAGAAGTTTTTACTCGCTCTAATATATGTATCAAAATATTGTCGTTGCAACTGAAATTGGTTGCAACCAAAAGTTGTACATAAGTATAACTTTTGATTTAGAAAGAGTTAGAAGCTCAAATTACTCCCAAATGAACCGCAATAATGAGTTTTATCATATTCTAAAATGATTTCTGTAGCTTTTTGCCTTAGAAAAGAATTAAGATTAATTCTTCAAGTTGGCACAAGCCAACTAATAGCTATATTGGTGGTGTGATCACTCGGGCCGAGCCGAGGATCTCCAGTGCTTATATAGCAACCCTTAGAGGATGCTAAGGTTGAGATTAAATGTTGTAGAAGTTTTTACTTTAGTCCCAGTAGAGACTAAGGTGTGTATGTTAAGTTAAATTGCTGGTTGCTGATATGCATCTGCAATATTTAATCGAATATCCTTAAGCTCTAAAGAAGCTTGAGAGGCTACTTAAGTTACTTAACGCATCTTTACGTACCTGTCAACCGATCTGCGGCAGTTAGTACTGCAGGAGGTTGTACAGGCAGTTTTTTATTCAATATAAAAACGTTTCTTCATCTCGCAAAAATTTTACGTTTTCGCTTTAAGTTTTCCTAGGGTTTTCTGGATGATTTTTCCTAGTTTTCTTAAACTTTAAACCCTCCCAAATCTGCCTATTTGGGTTTTTAAACTTTCTGTCACCAAGCGACTTATAAATAATTTTTTAAAACTATACTGCTGCTGTTGTTGATTATTTGTTGAATATTGTTGTCAATATTTATTGTTGTGAAAATTAGTTGTCTCCATACAGAGGATTACCTGCGTCCTAAATTGTTCGTAGAATAAGATACTTACGCGCTGTTTTAACTTACATACGCGCGGATCTTTACATACTCCGAGCCATCGTCATTGAAACTTTTGCGTTTTCTTTTCACGCTGTGTCTGACCTAATACCAACAAGTATTTGTTCATAAGCTTTGCCAGTGTTTAGATTTTGATTACTATCATTTGCCATGTAAAATTAATGAATAATTTTTGTAGTTAGTAATATTTCTGCAGATTGTAGCCGCTTGGACTCACTTCGAAGCTGCCGCTATTTTAAAATATAAATTCCTTCTTGTAAACGTTCCACTTAGAGCTACTGTCATTATGACTTACAATTTTAGTTGTGTAAGCTCAAAGCCTTCAAACTTCACTCCGAGACATAATAGACTACGTGCACTTTATTAGCCTATCACTTGCCTGTTACCGAAACAAATAATTCGCATGTAAGCTTCTCTCAAAGCCATCTTAATAGTACGTTGAGCTGCTAAACTCATTCAAGAATAAGAATTAAATCTTGAATACTTGTTGTGTGGCAGTTTGTCTGCTATAGCTTACCCTTCTTCTTCTTCGGTGTCTTCCAACTTTTTACTTCAACTTATAAATTTGTGTCTATTAGCTAGCATCTTAACTCAGCAGAAATCGTTAAACACTACCATTTGCTCATCAACGACAAAATATCTGATTAAAGAAAAGGTGAAACCTCACGGTCTCTAAAGCTAAAATAAACTCTAAGCATAATCATTTATCTCACTGCTCCTATCAAGCTGAGACAAATATGTCTATACGTGGTCATTTATAATTTATTGCGAATTTTTTAATTAGCGTATTATCCGAGTATGGTGCATATTCTGTTTATCTAAGGACCTACAATATTCTTTGTTCTTCTATAGAGTTTATCAAATTGTAGCAGCAGAATTATAAGTCTTTACACAAAGTCTATCAGAGTAAACTTTAAGGTCGCTGCTTTACAGAATTTTTACACATTGGAAGTGCCAGTTTTTATGTCTTTGGTAAATAGTTGAGCTAAGAGCGGTGTAATTGGTGATACTCGATAAGTTTAACTTACGTTTGTAATTGCTTACAGTTCCTGGGTAGCAAAAATGGATGCTAAAAGCACATGCAAAAAATATTTCAATATTATTCATGGGTAAAATTTAACTTCTAAAAGACTATTTTTTCAGTATTTTAACATCGTTCATATTTACTTTCTTGGATATTTTGAAGCAAATTTTGGTTTTTCTTTGGAAACATGGGCATAATTTTTCGTAGTGTTTATGCCATTTCATGCAAATGTTCTGCTTCCCGGATACTCCAATTTTGCGTTACCTACAAGCAGTAAGTTTTGAAGGATGCAATTAAATTACGTTGGGAAATACAATTTAATATACTACATGCGATAATAATTTTGTACAGTTGACAGTAGGTATAGCACTTTCCACAAGTCCTACCTGTAGCAGAAAGTACTATGATAACATTATT
Source organism: Cardiosporidium cionae (assembly GCA_015476325.1). Lineage (NCBI taxonomy): Eukaryota > Apicomplexa > Aconoidasida > Nephromycida > Cardiosporidium > Cardiosporidium cionae. The sequence continues at coordinate 48,464 of JADAQX010000153.1, read as the reverse complement.
GTACGAAGCTTCCTGTCGACATTTAAGGAGAGATTACCCTAAATTGTGGGCTTGTAGAATACGGCTTAAATAATGCGATTTATATCCTTCTTTTTTTTTAACTGAGCAAAAGTAGAAAAGAAAGATTTTTCTTTTTAGAGTGATATATTTCAATGCTTCCATGCCGATAATTGATTTAAGATTAGAGAGTCGAGTTTCTCCCTTACTTCTACATTTCCCTATAATCGAATGTAGCTTAATCAACGGTGGCAACATTTGTAGTGTAATCGTATCACTTTATATTTTTTATTCATGTCCCCTGTTTTTTGTACAGGATCACTCGATGTGCAGTCATAGTGATGCATAAGTAATTAAGTATTTATTTGTTAGTGTGAACTTTTAAGCCGAAGGCGCCGAACGTCTTTGAAGTAGCACTCAGTAGTATACAAGATCGTTTTGTTCAAACCTAATTATTTTCATCTGATAAACCTGGTCCCTTTGTCTGCTGATGAAAATAAAAGTGTTATTAAACTTTACTGCCTCATTTATTTTTAGCCTCCCAAAGATTTAGCCAAAAAAATTGATGTAACAAAGTGTAATCAGAGTTGATATTCCCTAATTAAACTATTTTTTATGATTGTTTCATTTAGTCGGCTAATCACATTATTTTGCAACTTTTTACTTTATCTCTATTTTTCTGTATTTCATCCTAAGTAAAAAGTTGAAATGCGACACAATTTGTGGAAGTTGGCTTATGTGCCAGTTCTTTCCGGCAAGGGGTCACTTTTTACAAATGAGTTTTTAAATCATAAGTAATTTCTTTTGCCTATATACTTGATTACAGTGTCGCTAGCGTGATGCTTCATTCGCAGGTATTTGCTGCTATCAATGCTAAAATGTTTTTTCTTGTAAAGGTGACTTAGGATTCAGTCACATTTTGACAATCGGCATCTAACCACCTCAGCTAGTTAAATAACTGAATCTTTTATGTGGGAGCAAAGTAAGCTTGATTTTGCTCTTTTAAGAAAGAAGTTTGCTGTATATTTTTTATATGAAAAAAGCGAATTGTATGAACGTTAAACTTGAGCAAGAAAAATAAAACTCACCTTTTTTTGAAATGGCATCTACGTTACATGAAAAGGTTGAAAGATGTAGCCTAACATTTAGAAATATTAATATTTCTAAATGTTAGGCTATGTAATTTTAGTTGGAGGTATTGCTAAGTGTTAAGTATTGCCAGTGTGGGTGTCTAGGTGTTGTATTATTGCAAATTAACTTAGTAATGCCACGGACGACAACAGCTAGTTACTACATGGCAATAAAGTAAGTTACCTGATAAGATCAACCAATCAAGAAAAAGTATTATAGTAAGCAAAATGAAATGAAAATGGAAATAAAGAATACGAATGAAATAAATAGGATTAAGTTACCTTGTACCCCTAGCAGATGCTCCCATGTTATATCTCTTCATGTGCAATGAAACGATACACGTAATGCAGCAATCCTACTAAATCAATTTTAAATAAAGCAGTAGTTTCGTTGCTTCATATACAAAGATATATCCATATGTGTGAAAGTGGAGATATTTAGATTTCCTAAGTTACATAGAATTAGCGAATTATATAAATAAGTTTCTATGTTTGATTGAAAGTTGATTTTTTCGCGCTGCATTAACTAAGCGATTGAAAAGAGCTTACGACAAACAACACAAGCTAGCAACGAAAAAGCTTAAGAAAGAGTAAACTATAGTTATCTGGCAACATATGAACGAGGGAAATATCGAATGATGATGCAACTTGCGAAGATAAGTTATTGCCAAATTGTTGTAAAACTGTATCTTCCTCCCTAATTTAGTACAAACATTTGTCACTAGAAAAGACTAAAAATAATAAGACTAATAAGTCTTACTCCCCCTTTAGTTCTGATTCTGCATTTACTTCTATGGGTTATCTATTACTTCTCGGGTATGTTAGTTGCCGCTCGTCTGACCTCAGTTGTATTCGTGCGCATTCAAATACAGACCTAGTCGACTCGCATTCTACTTCCCAATACTAGTCAGGGCATTCACTCAATTCCTACTTCCACTACTCCTATCTCCGCAACTACTTCCCGTATGAGTACTATTTAATTTCTAATACCTACCATAAATATTATATCATCTTTCTACTATTTAATTCCTACACCTTTCATAAATACTATATCATTCTTATACCTGCACTACTTACGCACAGTACAATTACCTATTCTATATATTAATTATATCATTCACACTACAATTACCTATCTACATATTACTTATCATTCTTCTATCTGTACTACTTACGCATACTACATGTAACAATTACAGTGTTGCGAACAGCGATTTTAAATAGTAGTAAGTATAATTGTATGGTAGTTCAAGATAAGTATATGTAGTTACCCCGTAACTAATTATTTCTAAGCAATCAAGGCCGAATGCGAATCAAGCCGGTATATATTTGAGTATATAACGGAGATACGATTGGCGACAAACAGTAACCGGACGAAAGAAAACAGAGGGAAAGGATGGGACCTTTCGAAGAGGTAGGAAAGTCTTTTCGGATGTAGGAGTAATGTGTATTTTTTAATATGTATGATTCATGGTAGTTAGTAGTAAGTTAGCTTTCTCCTGAAAGGAACCCTTTATTAGAATTAAGTTTTTCTGTTGCACCTAAATCTACTCTTCACCCACCACGCAGCAATTCAATTTTATCTACAACGTTTTTATCAATACAAACAAAATTAAGTATCGTCACACTACAATTTCATTTGTTATTATGTGTATGTGCGAGTTACGTTACAATTCGGTCTCATATTTGAATGCATGCAGGCACAATTGGGGCCAGTTTTGTGACAAGCTTTTACCCCAACATCTTTGAAGAATTAATAGAAGTAGAATCTATGTTGCAATTACTAGAAAAAACTATTTTCAGTTTTCTTTAAAATTTTTCTCTTTCCTTGTAGCAAGGTGGTTAGTTCAGCGTATATTTTCTCGCTGGCATTTCTTTTTTGCTAAAAATTTCAAATTTGTCCTTATTTAAATAAATTAATGAATATTCCCTTTACATTTGCACAAAATACGAGTCTCTCAGGAAAATTTTCTATGAATAAAATTAAGCAAGACCTTTGTTTTTCATTGGAACCCCCCGATAGATTTAGTAGCATCATTTCTCCCTCTCCGTTTTTCGCCACTACTTGGATTATCAGTAAATACTTTTTTCAATTATTTTGCGCAAAAAGTCTAATAGCCCCTTTTTTTTTAACTTTCAAACCGGAGTTTATTTAGATTGGCTGGATGAATTCGCATCCGTTTATACGTAGAACAAATTTAAAGAAATTGTCACATTTTTGAAAAGGAAGCATTAACTATGTAAAGGTTTTTCGCATAATATAGCACTTTATAAAAAGTATTATATTGCTGAAAACATAAAGGAGAAGACATTGATGTAGTTATTGAAAAGAGTAGTAGCATGACATGAAATCAGACTTTGAACTTAGCGAAACGTTTGCTTACTGTGTTGCATTTCCCTTAAACGAAATTGTTTTACTTGCTCGCAAAATTATTGGGGGACTGCTATAGAAAGGTGCAGTTAACAATGAATGACGTCATAGAATTAACAATCAATTCTCATTGTTTCTGAAGAACGGCAATGTTTTGTTCCTGCAGACCAAAGTTTCTACTTTGAGTGTTCTGCTCATTTTCACCCCAATCATTTTTCTCTTATCGCACGTTTCCCTTCATTTGAACATCGTGTCATAGATTTGCATTCGAAATGGGGATAATTTCTAAAATGGTATTGTCCGGTTTTCCACCGTCGCTATCGCACTCATTTTCTCCTTCTCTGACGATTGCTTGGAGAGGTATAGCCACGCAGCCGCTGAATATCCACATCCCCCCTCCTCCTCCACGTGAATTCAACTCTGATGGTACCCCTAAGAAGTATAGATTGACACAAACCGTGTACGATCATAAATATGATTGGGAGCGGTGGAGTTTAATGCCTGCTGGCGTCTTCCATACTGTTTACTATGGAGAATTTGGAAGGGATCTTCCCCCCCTACTGTAAGATGTCATCGGCTTGTGAAAAGTCTTTGCTTCTATAAATGCATTTAACTATCTTATTATAACATTTAGAGACACTGAGAGCTCCTAAGAAAGATACATACAAGTTTATTGTACAAATAAAGACAGAGAACATTACTTTGGGGAAGGCGATGGCCATCTGATGTGCATGATGAAGTGATACTTTTTTTCTTAAAGCAGGACATTGTTAGCAAGCTTCATGAAAAGGATAGGCATAAAATATGTTTGTGATATTTTATGCTTTCGTTGTTAGGCTTTATAAATTTTTCCTTTCATTTAAAGTAGTGAATGTAGTGAAAAATAATACGAACAGAATATTGCGATGGTTTTTTGTTTACCTATAACATCCGTTGGTGTTTCTATCGTAACCGTGTTACCATACATTCGTTTCTCTATATCTTTGAATTAATGCTTGCAGAGCATGGCTTCTTAATTATCCTCTAGCTATCTCTGTTATTCCCTTCGGAATTTTTTGCTATTTTGTTTCTTATGTTATCTCCAGCATGGGATGTATCGGTACGAACAAGTGTGCTACTAAAGATTAGTCAAACTTGAAAGTATTTTGTGTAGTGGAAATATGCATTTGCTATACATTGATTACTTTTGGATAAAGAAATTGTCAGTGCTTCCGATATAGGGGTAAAGCCGAAACGGTATACCATCGAATGGATGGAGGCCTCTAAAGAACGAGATCGTGCTGAGAACACTAACCCTTTCACGCGATATTTGGATAGGCGACGCAAGGTATGTAGATGAAATAAGTTGTAACTATCTTCACATGCTGTTTCTAGACTTATTTACCGCTACAAAATGGTATCTCGTATGTCATAATTCCTGTGCTAACTTCAGGAACGTGGTCCTCACTGGCTGCTTGAAGATTTTATGCCCACTCATCCGCATTTTCTATTCATAGATAGCTACTATCATGATACGGAGTTGTTACGGAAACGTCAGGAACTAAAAGAAAATGCATCGGAAGGTGTGTATACTTAGAAACACGCAATTTTTCCGTTATGCAATGCTAACTATGTGAATGAAATCTGATTGCGTGATCGAAATGAATATGTGACTGTGAATGAGTACTGTACCATTAAGATTAAGTTTATTTCCTAAATCATTTTTACGACTGTGTGCAGGCGATGATGATACGGATGAATAGTTATTGATTATTGTGAAGCATGAGAAATTTCGGTTTGTTGACTTTCTACGTTTCATTTTGTTTGGATAAACTGATGTGCGTAAGGCAGTTTGGAAAGGAAACGAAATGCTGAAACGAACAGTGCCACGCTTTATCCATTGAAAAGGGATGTATGGAATATTTATTATATAGCTTTACCATTTTTAGAGCTGCGGTTGAGTGATATAATTGTGCATAGAAAGTAGGCTATGTATTGCCATATCTTGTTTTTTATTTCTTATGTATCATGGCTGAATAGAAGCATTAAATGCTGTATTTTTACTGTTTTCGTGTTGCTATGCATCGGTGTATGAAAGGATGGGAACTGTCGCTAAAAGTTTAATGGGCGAATAGAATCAATAAAAGATTTTTGTAGAAATACTAGCATATTGGGCATAAGATCAGAGAATGTTCAAAAGTGCTGCAGCTATATTTTTCTCTTTCATTTCGATAGCTGGAAATTTGACAGCATTTTATGAAATGCATTCTTTTCTCTTGTTGTAACATATGCTGCTGATTGAAAGGCAAAATTTCTCTTCTTGGTAAAAGCATAACTTTTTAGCAACCGTATAACCTACCTGTGGAACGATGCCTGGTTACGTAGTACAATTAGTAGATATCTCTGTCAGCTTGCAGAGACTAGATGGAGTCATGTGAAGCGTATGCTGTGATTCCTGTATATAATGAGTTATCATTTCTTTGTGGTTGACGTTCGCGCAGCAAAGTTTTACGTGATTTTTACCTTACTTATTGCTTACCTCTGGATTTATAATATTGGAGATGGTATTGCGAGATTCCTTGGAGCTGCTTGTTTTGGCTGAAGCGATTCTTTCATTTAATTGCTGCTGTAGAATCGACTCTTTCGAAGAATGGAATATTTTTATAGATGGTGGGCTATGCCTCGTAGTTTGTTTTCTCAGGCAATCCGCTTCCAAAGTTACATATTTTCCATTCATGACTGTCACATTCTTTATGCCGCTTGAGTAAGAAATAAAAATGTTGCCATCTGGTTTTTGCTGTAGATGTAGTACGTTTTTGAATGAGGAACTATTTTTATTGCCTTTCCAGTCAAAAGATTTTAACATCGGTTGTAACGAGGCTTCTACAATTTGGCATTGTGTAGGGAATAGGTTTGTCTTGTTAGGTGTTATTGTCGATTTGCCTTCATGGCAGGTTCTTGTTTTGAGGATTGGCCATTGAAAGCAATGCCTTTCTTTTTGTAGTTTTTTACATGAAACGGATTGTACGGTTGAATTCTGCAGGGATAAAAATGGTAATGATATGATAAAGTTACTTATACTGATCGCTCATGTTTTAACCGCTTATTCAAACTTACAGTTACGCAGACTTTTGGTATTTCAAATATTTCCTGATGACACTTTGGCTTAGCAGGGAGTCCTTTGAAGCAATTATATCCTGAGCATGTATCCGCATATGGAGAGAGTGACTCTATTTTTGGTGGAAATGGGAACTTACTGCGTCTACGCCTCCCTGCCCCTGTATTCCTTTGCAATAACATGAATGCATAAGGTAGTTATTTTTATGACTGTTTTGACTAGCAATAGTAGCAATCTACGTTAAGTAATTCATTTAAAATTAAGCCTTCTTGTAGCATTTGCCATCGCGTGAGGAAGTACCTTCTCAGCCGTCGGTGTACGCTAGAATTTGGAAACAAATTTGATGTATCCACCGTTATTTTAACGTTAGATGGCGGACTTATTACTTCCTTAGACTGGGATTCGCACACTATCCTGGGTTCATGGGTTGAACAATTGTACTTTTCTGGAGGTACCTCTTTTGTGCAGGTGCCGTTTACGAATTTCGGAAGGAAAATACACTTTTCTACTTGGATAATGCCACTACAATTTTTTGGCATTTCCTTTCGTATAGGATAGTTATTAAATTTATGCAAAGAAATACAAGTAGAAAACAAATCAAATTAAACGCAGCACTTGCGGTGGCGAGTAGTCTCGAATTAGTACGTTTCGGCTATACTGAAAAATTCAGTGTGGTTTAATAAAATTAAAGCAATTTACCCTTTGACAGCAGCCGACTTGAGATGTTAAGTGAACTTCACTTTTGCATCGTATTTTAAATACGTAGTTGTCAACTGTTGTAATGTTAAATAGAACCAAAGAGTCTTTTTCTAGGTGTACTTCAGTTATTGGAAAAGTAATACCCGATTTGCTTAGGCCCAAGACTTCATTGGAAACAATATTTTGAAGTGATGGTTTGCTTGTATTGGAGCAGATCTAAAAGAGTTTTATGAATTTATCAGCTGGAGGAAGATTCAGCCTCTGACAATAGCCCATTAAAAAAAATATAATTTTCGACGTATTCAATGCAAAGTTAATGGACAATTTACCTCTTCACATGGCTCTATACTAGCGGAATGACGAATTTTACATAAAAAGCTCTTCTGTGAAAAGATTGCAGCAGGCAGCAGGGTGGTCTCCGCCTGCTCCGATTGAATCTAATCAAAGTGTCAATGTTACAGGTTAGGTAGTTTAGTGACAAAAAGTAGAGATGAACATTTACCGCTGTTTGTATTTCTAGTAATTCGAGAATCTACAATGTGACTTTTCAAAGTTGCCCACAGTATGGAGTAAATGCAAAACCATCGCTCCCCCTGAAATTGTCTTGTTACATATTAGCACTTACATACTTGCAAATAATTAGTACGCACAGGGAGAAAATATTGTATCCTATGAAATGCATACCTTCACTTTGCCATCAGTGAAATTTGACATTGAGGCATTTCCTCTATTTAATGCATCAAGTGGCATTCTATAAAATCTGTCTGGAGTTGCCTTGGAAGGTGTTGAAAATATTTCCAAAAAGAATAAAACCAGGTATAGTAACGCAGTCAACGAAAACAGCTCTAGCAACCGCCAAGAGCAGTTGCTGATCCCGTTAGATATATTTTTGATTATCATTTCAAGAAGAGAAGATAAGACTATAATGCGATTATAGGAAAATATGATTATCCCGCACAGGGTATAAAAATTATTTTATAAAACAATTTTAACGAATCTGCCAAGAATTTTGTAAAAATGCTACTTTTTCGTGTTGAAAGAGAAGCTTGCTACAGCAAAATCTCCTCAGTATTTTTCACATGCTAGCAAATTTCTATTACTTGCAGTTAAAATACACTTTATCCCACGTAACAAAATATATTTACCGAACGTTATAATCAGCTGTTAAGCGAAGGTGACACACTATTTTTGCAAGGGCACCCTCGGCATGCAATATTTTTACATGGATTCCGAAAATATTTTTACTAGCCACTTTGGAAAAAAGCAGCTTTTTTCCAAAGTGGCTAGTAAAAATATTTAAGTTAGCTGTATGGCCACGATAAATTTGTAGCGATCCTTGCTTTGCGTGCAGAATATGGGTAGCGGAAAAAGGCTGGTAAACAGTTAATGATAAGCAAGTCGAGTCCCCGTTACAATTGGCAAAATAATTTACCCTCACCTTTTCCCGTTCCCCTAGACAAGCCACAGATAAAAAATGGCACTCCCAGTGAAAAAACGACTTTATTCGGTGGATCAATTCAGCCAGCTACATTTTGGTTAACATGCTACATCTCATATTTTTCGTAATGTGAACAATATTTCAAAAAGCATATTTTACGCTGCTTCAATATTTTTTTCTACGTAACGCCTTAACTTTGCTTCCCAACTAATCTGAAAAGCATGGCGCTGAAGGATTCAACAAATTCTTAGCGGAAAGCATTAGTTCATGCCTCTCTGTACGGTAGTGGTATGAATACATACTTAAAGGCTGTGCAGTATCCTTGAAAAAGTACTTCTATTGGAATATTTAACAAAAAGATGACCACTGAGGAGTATCTTAGATAATTTTCTGTAAAAGCTCAGCTTTCGGGTGAAACAATTACTTAAAACATATGCACCCATATTTATGTAGGAATCCGTCTTCCCAGGTATGAATTCTGTATGCTTATTTACTAGAGCTCGCAGTAAAAAGAGAAAACACATCAATCCTACGGATGCGAGCAGCTTTGCTTGTTTCGACATCATTAGACAATATTTTGAGCCCGTTTATAATTCCTTAATAACTCGCAGTTAGAAATAAATACCACTATTGAGAACTTTACACAAAAAAGAATTATTTAATGACAATAAAAACACACTAAAGAGTAAATATAGTTTTGTGCAGCCATAAACAGATCATTACAACTAGGGATACACTTTAGTGAAAAGCTAACAAATAGATAAACAGCAAAAATTTAGGAAAAGCAACCGCAAATCCTTAATTTTGAGCTATCAAGTTGTACATGCAGTGCGGAAATAATTTTCTTCCATTTCAACTTTTTAAAGATATCTGAAACATACGAAGACCCTTTCTTTTACATAGTGCTAGATATGCAGTCCAAAAGTATAGAATAAAAACAAAGCAGAAAATGATTTTCGCTTCTTGCCATTACGATTTGACGCTGTCTACAGATAATTTTGACGATTCAGTTTTCTTCTTTGCTGATGTACAGCACGCATGAAGAGAGTCTGTTTTAATACGCCTAAAAAATAATAACAAAAATGGCTGAATTCCCCAAATATACTGCGTATAGCGGAGTCTCAACAATTGGATGATTTATGACATTTTTTATGTCATAACATGGAGTACCAAGAGAAGAGACTTCAATTGTACATAAAAATCAAGTATAGAAAGCAACAAACTTTTTTTGACATAAGCAAGTCAAAGATAATTATACTAACTCAATAACCAAGCCTCAAAAACAAATACTACTGAGTTTGAGAAGCAGGCAAGAAAACTCACCTCACTTTCACGGTGTTACCGTTAGATTCAACCATGGCATTCACTACTGATATATCAGTCAAAGCTTGCAAAATGCTGGCATCACTTTTTAAATTATGTAAAATACGATCAATCCATGCCTGCAATGTAATGCAAGCAGTATTTTCATCCTATTGTAACGTTCTAAATGATAGTTGTCACATTTAGAAAGAAAAAAGCGAAATGAATTGCAAAGTATCCTTGGCTATTACTAAAAACATTTTCAATTTCTTTCAGCTAAATAAGCGGGCTTAAACATGCAAAGTTTCCAAAAATGTATATTCGGGTGGGACTATGAATATGCATTTCATTCCCATGTACTTTGAAATGAAGCAATTTTATTGACACATCACAGAAAACATCAAAAATGAAAACATCCTAGCGTACTTTCAGAGCCCACGGAGCACCAGTGAAGGGATGATAGGTTGGATGCTCATAATGGTGTAAATTGCGCTGTACTTCAAACGCTGCAAAGGAATAAAAACAAACAATTAATAAGGATAGCATGATACTCGTCGTTATATTAAATGACAAGAATACCAGATTTTTGTAATGCAATAATAGTTATGCAGCTGCAGAAATAATTACATATTTTATATTTCGACGCGGATAAGTAAAACGATTATAGCCCTTCCTTGAGGCGTTAAACGCACAGCAAAAACACATCGCTTTTCCAGAAAAAAAATTAAATGTATGCGAGCATGAGAATTAAGATTTGCAAAGAATACATGAATGCAGGCAAAGCGCTGCCAATATACTTTAAAATAAATGTCCTTACGCCCACATACCATTCATTAATTACAGAGAAATACAAGAGATAAACCTGCCTAGTATAAAGAGGCAGAAATATTATGCCTACTTGGTCGTCCTGGTAAGAGTTTTACTGAAACATTGCCATTGGTTCCCCATACAATCAAAGAAAAATTTCCTAGTTGATCAGATCGATTTATAATCACACTACAAAGGGCTCCAGAGCAAAAAACAGCTGTACCAACCATGGCCTCATCAACTACTGAGATAATGATGAAATTGGCACACGCATGAAAACAATATAAATTAAGATTACACCTATTAAATTTTAGTAAGATTTGTAAATTAAGCTTCATAATTTGTCAACCACAGTATTTCTTATACTACTTTATCTAATGTCATAAAAAGTCACAAAAACTAACCTTTAGGGTTAACAGCAGATGTAGAAAATTTAAAATTTAAACTTTCATAGTCACCTAAATAGCAGCAAATGCATTCACCATACAGCATGCAATTCACAGAACTTATATCAAAACAGCAGCTATAGCTATCGCCCGTAGATCATAATAGTATAAAAGGCGGTGAACATATAAGTAGCAAGCTGAGACGCATACCAAGAAGATCCTGAAGTAAGGCCGAATAACTCACACATGCATTCATCAATGGTTCTGAAATAAAGGCACATAATGGGTCATAACAAAAATAGTTAGTAAAGCAAACAAGGTGTAACGAGCAAGCATTTTTATATATACACACACAAAAAAATTATTCTCGTAATCGAAGATTTACTAGACACACCTATGGCTCAGTATAATTTTATCATGTATTAAGGTAAGCAACCCACCGCTTTCAAGGTGTTGTCAAATAAAGAAAAATAATTGATCAAAATGGGCATGCTAAAAGGTTACATATCTAACATGTAAACAAATTTCTGAATATAAATACTTACCAGAGGGGTGGCAAGTAGACAGCAGAGGCGCTGTAGATAAATCCATGGATTCCAAAGTCTCTGTTAGCGACGCTGTAGAAAAATAAATGAAGCGAATCCTTTCAAATGACCTTCTCAAAAAGTATTGCTATCCAATTCAAAGCAAAAAGAAATGCGGATATGGGAGAGAGAGTATAGAAAGGCTAATTTTCCGAGAATGAGAAATAAACCTAAAGAGTTTCTCACACGCTAAAAAAGTAAAGAAAACATGGCCAAATGCAATTCTTCTAAGACGTAACAAAAAATGATAGAGCAAGGAAAATTCCAACAAAACCCACACAGTATATGTTAATATAACGGCAAGTAAAATCACCAGTAAGTTGTGCACCCAGGATTGTTCCAATATCAGGAATGATATTTTTTATCTGCAAAATCATAAAAAACATGGTCTGCTGTATTTATTCCGAAAGAAAAGTAATGCTAGAAAAAATTATGTGTTGTTCACTTATCTACCAATTACTAGAGATAATGACAAATTAATTGACTCTATGGAATTAACAAGCACCCCCATAGAAACTTTATAAGTTGCAATTGTTCCATAAAAATTAAGCAAATGGGAGCACCATGAGTAGAAAATACTTATCTAGGCATCCGAATTCAACAATATAACATCGTAAAATTACAGACGATATGAAATTCAGATAAGAAAAATAAGTTACTATGAACGAATGCAACAGGCATATTAAACTAATAATAACATTGCAAATTTATTTTCTATATTTTAATTATGAGAATACGACAGATATTCAAAAATCTTCTGTCAAGAAATATCAAGCCAAATTCATAAATATCACAAGGAACAGCGTAGTTGAGATTGGGAAGGGAAGAAAAATAATTTTCATTTGCAAGAGCATGGCCTTATATTCGTGCCACTACATAAAGTCATCATTCATGCATATGAATACAGCAGACTTTTGCAAAAGCGGTTTCATATCGAACAATCTCAGAGATCCACCAAACAGGATTTGTTTGATTATGCTCTGTCTCTTGTGCTTTTTGATACGTATCGAGAAGATTATAAAATTTGTCCGCGCAGAAAGTAGGGATTCTGGCATTAAACAAATGTTTTCTCGCTTTCAAAAGCTTTAATGTTACATCGTACTGTGAGAAAGGCAACAAAGCATTACACATAAAAATAGCTTTGAAAGATGTTAAATTTCAATTGTATTGACTAATTTTTTGATTGAAAATGTAATGTACCAAAAATTACTACAAATTATGACCCCAAATTCTGTTCAGACAGTGCTAGGCAAATCACTTTAAAAAAACCAATTACTTGGTTGATAAATTTGTTGTCTCATTTTTAAGCACACGCATTTTGACACACACAGGTAGAAAAAAGGTAGCCAGAGCTGCCGAAAAGCATACATGGGTTTCACTAGGTAAATCCAGAAGGTACGCAGATGCTATGTCTTGTGATATCAAAGTATCTAATGATGGGCGCGAGAAAGCTGCACAACGGCTTCGAGGAAGGCTCTCATTGATCTGAGTGGGAATATCAAAATAAATTTGTACATCTGCATTGCCGACAAGATGATATAACGTTTCGGCTTCTTTCTGATGTTGCGACCATACAGCAACAAGTTGAATCGATGAGGAAGCGTTTAAAAGTGGAATCCATCCATGCCTATCTGCTCAGGAAGAAAAGTGCAAACAAAACCATTTCCAAATGCATTCATCAAGAAGAACCATAACAACATCCTCATGACAGATATCTGCATGTGGAAAGTGGACGTCAAGTTACACTGCTGCGATTTCTTCATCATTCAGAAATAGCAATGATTTCGCATAGGAACGAATTTTTTTTTGGTTATGATTTTGAACAAAGCACAAAATAATGCGAGAAAGGTAGCATTAGAGCAACATGATGCAACAAGGAATTGTCTGGAACCGCAGCCGCACAAATGCAGGGTAGACAAAAAGTAGGCATTATTGCAAGTAAAAAACTGCTTCACCATATTTGCACCCATAACATCGAATAACTATATTTATTCTCTTGTATCATATTGGCAATATGAAGTTTCTGCTAACCTGTGATTTCTTCGCCGAGCAGAGCAACACGTATGACATGCGTCTTCATGCTGTCAAGGGGACCGAGTAGTGATTAACAAGTATAAAATTAATGATTTAGACACAAACATTCACGATTTCCGTACTCGAGACATTGCAAAAAACCTACGCAGCTTAGAAGCGTCGTGTCAATTCTATGCTGCTCTGTAGTTATGTGAATTAAGTTGTTTTGCAGCGATGTCATAGCGCCATGAGAACCACTTTTTGAAAGTTAATATTTTCATCGAAGTAGTAGCTAAAATCACTCGTAGAGCTAGGTGATGCACAGCATAAAGAGTATCTACAAAAGGATACAAGAAGACATATATTTCCTAAAGCTTATCGGTATGTTTATTGGTCTTAGAGTGGCACGGACAAAGCAATTGGAGAGAACGAACAGAAAAATTTTAACCGCGTAACATGGAATAAATCAGTAATTTCCCCGTGGGAAACCTTTTCAACTATCTTTCTAAAGTAAATTTTGAAATTTTGGGTGGTGTACAAAGAAAAATATACCTTAAATTATGAAAAGGAAGCCTCTTAGTTCTTGAGGTAACTTACGTGGATAAAAATTTCCATAGATAAAGCAAAGCTCGGCATACAGTCCTCTGGTACAGTGCAAGAGTGTCTCTGCGTTCAGAAACGTGTTATATAGGTGAACGCCCGGCTTTTAGCATTGTTTTCTGTCAGTAGCAAAAGTGTGAGCCAATTTTCCTATAAGCTGGCCTCCACGCGTTACTGGTATGCTTGAGATTTATTGTAAATTTATACTTTTTCTCTTCACATCACCTTTTATCGTATCATTTACAAACTTTTGAGAAATTTGTTTAGCCAACCGAAAGTAAAGCTAGCGGAATTTTCAGGCAGTTACAGATGATGCAATATCATGTCACCATTATTACACGAAAATTCCCTCCCTCAAAATGTAAGACTGATCGTTCACGATGACTAGTTTGGTCCATCGCATTGTACATCTTCTGGAACACGAATTCGTCGCCATTCTAATAAATTTTTACTGGTAGCTCTCATAAAACTACAGCATAATTCGGCTCCATAATTTTTTTAAAACTGGAATGATTTTTTTCCTGATTATTTCTGTTATATGTAGCTATTTATTTTTCCACGTAATTTTTTTTTGCGTACTTCTTGATTTAATTAGTGCTACTAAGAACAACTGACACATAATTTCCACTTTGGTCCTTAAATTTGTTAACCAAACGGTGCTATCTATTTTGTTTTGCACTAAGTTTCTTCAGTACAGTAAATAGTGATTTCCGGTGGGCAACGCTCGAGATAAAGAACTACTCAAAAGCTCAGAGGGAAATTTTCTTGATTTTACTGCAGAAGATAGAACAAATATTCCCACGGTGCAATAAACTTTGTTACTCACAATATGAATATCTTATCAAAAACTCCCATAAACACACAAGCTTGCGCAGGCTTGCATCGAAATTGACGTTACAGTAGTGACAGATTCTTTGGCATTCAGGGTGAAGCTCGTTTCACCGTACAAGTAGGTTTCTAGAATCTAGTGCAGATATTTACCAATCTCCATGACTAATCGAAAATGTTCTTTCTTGCTGTGAAATCACTTCTATTCCCCTCGATTTTTACAAAAAAATCTCTTATAATAAAGTATTATATAATTTTAGGAACGTAGATTATCATTTCCATCAGTGTGTTTATTATCCCTTACAGCTATCAATTTTTGTCCTTCAGCAAGCATTAATGAAATCTATTATGCACGGTAATTTTACATCTGATGTTTTACGGTGATAGTAATCATTTGCTTACACCCAGCATTCTATAACACAATTTATTACAGTGAATCCATATTTCTATTACAAATGTATCACTGATAACCATTGCAAAATAACTAAATGTCATGTCCATACACATACCTTCAAACAACTACAAAACTGTTTTGAAGCATCCCATCATGGAAGAAAAGCTATTTTACATATTTATTTATAGTTGCCGGTTGCCACTTTTTATATATGTTTCTGCTAATGAGAATTAAATTCGTTATATGATACAGGTAAACTGCGTTTAATAAATCATTGAACGCATAATTCATTAAACAATGGATGAGAGAAAAGCTGTTTTAAATAAACCTTTCGTGTAGCAATCAAACACTTTCTATTACTAACCTCTTTTATACTTCACTTTTATTTGATTCATTAAATTTCACAGGGCTACATTAAAACCGCCTCTATTTACAGTTTTTTAATTCCCAAATTATAATATTTGAAAATAATAGACAAAAACAATTGGGTTTTGGCCGCATTATTTGGTTGCATTACTGTAAGAAGTATTGGTAACTCAATGACTGCCATTTCGATATTTTATCAAAGAAAAACACTTTTATTGCATTTGAAGCAAAGCACTAAGTTTTGCATGATGACAAATCTTGCTCTTTTAATTCAAATTCTTTAAGCAAAAATTATCTTCGATTTTGATTCAGGGTGAGAAAGGGTGAAGTCTTCATTTACTGAAAAATGCAGCGCTGCCGTAGGCGGGGAGATCTTCAAGAAAATTCAAAAAACAAGTGCCACCTGGCCTTGAGAAAAAAAGCATCTACACACCAATGCGCTGGACTTCCTGCACGGAAAACGAATAAAAAAACAAGTTTTAAGGCCGAATTATCATCGTTCACTCCTTCGCATTGTAGCAAAAGAAAGAGATTGAAGCAATCGACAAAGCAGAAAAATTTAAAACCATACAGCCGAAAAGCTCAAGTATGTTCTGCAACTTTAAATGATTGCGATGTCAACAACATTATTTTTGATTCTATTTTTGAGGACAGAGAACAGAATAAAGATAGCAAGAAATCTCTGCTAGCAACAGAAATTCCTCTGCCATCACTCAGTCATATCCGGCCTAACCTTAGTTCTCATGAAAAGGAGTATCGCATACAACTGGAGAAACTTGAAAAGAAAATATATGATTTAGAAACAGAATACTTAAGAAATACTCAATGCTATGGCAATGTCATTCAAGGTTTCTCTAAGTTTACAAAAATTTTAGCTAATGGAGGCAAGCCACCACATCATTTTGCCCTTTGGAAAAAAATGAGTTTTTCTCAGACCCCGCAAAAAGAAAAAAATTCTTCGCTTATTTTACCAAAGCGAAAGCAAGCTGGTAGTGTAACGGATAATGGAATGCGTCATATGACAGTCCCGCTTGAAGGTAAATGATTAACTCAAGTTGTAGATGCTGCAGGTGGATCAACTGCTTGTAGCAATTTTGTATTTGTCATTTTAATCAAATTCCGACAATACTATTTCAAAACTGCCGATATCTCGCTGATTAAACTATTGCCAGACAGAATAATAAACAAATTTTGTAGAATTGATCTAGCCAGGGAAATTACACTTAATCCATTCAGCTACATAAATACCAGAAAAATTTAATTTTATTGATTGTGAATTATGTAAATTCAGTCTTTGCCATTCTTTATTGAATAAATTCGGTAAAAGTGCCTTAATGTTACGTACAGGCTGCCTATAAATTATTTTCTTTTTTTAACTGTATATTTCTCTTATCAATGTTTCTGCTTTGATTTTTGCTTGCATATTAATTACCAGTATATGACAAATGCGATCAGAGGAAGAAGGACCACCACCAGGTTACATTCCAGTGGAATGTGTGCCATTTTCTTCACAGAGAAGAACAGAGAATCCATTTATGGCAGAAAATATTGAAAAATGCCATCGCATTTTTTCTCTTTCTTCTACAACTTCTCCCATCACTGAATTAGAATTTTCTGGTATGCATTTCCCTTCCCCAAGAATGGACGTAATCGCTAAGTTTGAAGAAGCACCCAACTTTAAAATAGATATAAAACGTGAAGAAAATAGTGCTGACTTGGCATGGATCGAATACCTTAAACACAGAAATGAAGTAAAAGCAAAGATTCAAGCTATTATACCTTAAAAAAAATTTCAAAAAAGGGAAAAATTTTTCGATACCTCATTTGAACATTCCATTGATTCCAGGATGCCAGAAAAAAGTGTAAGAAAATGGCTAGGACAAGTTGCAGCATTTATATGAATGATATGTTTTGCTTTTCATCTATCTGCTATGCTGCACAGTCATCTACTGGCAAAATTACCTATTTTCCACTTTTTATTTGGTTCAATTCTCATTGCCGTTATATTCTTTACGCTGTTTAGAATTAAGAACTTCTGAGTGCAGGGGATGCAAAATAGTACCTCGAGGTAGATCAAGAGAAATAAAAAAAAGACGCGTACCTCGGCTATTCCGGGGCATTTTAACATAAACCTATTTTAATGACCATTCTTGAAAATGTCAATAAAAGTAGAACTTATAGCACACAGATGCTATTGCGATGAGCAACTTGAGTGCGTAATGACATGCTTCATTTCAGCATACAGCAGAAAGAAGTCATAACAAAAAATGAGACATTTAAAGTAACGTATATTCAATGTCTCAATACAAATTAACAACTTCAATCCCAAATGCTAAGAAGCCATAAAGCAAATGTACTAAATTCATTCTCCATAATTTTAACAATATAGAAAATATAATATTAATTTACTGAACGTGTTTCTATGCTAATTATTATTCACCTAAATAAGTTTTACATACGATTCTTCTTGGTTAAAGCGTCTTGTTGCATCACTGAAATCTTGTTTGTGGAATGAAGCACTAACAAAAATATGTAAATCTTTTAAAATTCAATGTTTTAGTATATTTTTACATTAGGCGGTAACAAACTGATAATTGTGTAGCACGATACCTTTTCAATGCATATAAACCATAGCTTGATTTAGATTTTTTTATCATCTTGAAATCTACCTCAGGTGAACTAAATAAAAAGGAATATACAGCGCCTGGTGTAACTATGTACAAGCATTTTAATATTTCTAATATACTTAAGAGAGGGAAGGTCTATTAAATGCCATTACCGTTAGATAAAAAGTGTATTACAGTAAAAGTAATGCTGGTACTGGGAGAGAATTTTGTAAAAGCGCTAATGAGTGAAGCAATCTATGTGTTTGCAGAAAACAAGGTTGTATTATAATACCAAAATATATTTGAAATGTAGTACCTTCTGAACCGAATGTATTCAGAGGGGATGCCTAATTTGCTGTTTCAATATATAAAAGCACAGCCCTAACTAGAAGACTTAATGAATAGACAAAGGAAAATTAAATCGGGGTACCCTCTTTACTTAAAAGGTAATTTTGAACTTGAAAAATCAATAGAACGTTTTAGGGGATGATTTTCGGAATTTTCACATGGAAATGTATACACAAAAGTTCTTTAAAAGAATGTTGCAATTTTCGGTATAATTACAAAAACCTAAAACATATTCCAACGTGCCTCACGATGGGTAAAAAAACAGATAAAGTAGTGGTCAGCATCAATGAAACTGTGCAGAAGTATTTAAATAATGAGAAAAAAGCAAAAAACTGCAAATTCGAGAAAACGAATCAAAACAGATTGAAGCCATTAACTGCTGCGAAAATCATAGTTGTTGCACATACAAAGTTTTGCTCATTGATATAAGCAAATAAAAAAGAATTAAGGGTAATTTTTCTTTTTAAGATATTTCTTATTTGGAGATATGAAACATTAGTAGTATGGACAGTTATGTGGCACTCTTGCATCAGCAAAATTGCTCCATCAAATTGTTGGTCGCTAATTCTAACGATCCACAAATTGGCCGACGGCAGAGAGGGCAGTTTTTGATATTACGTACACAGCTGCACGAACCAAAAATTAAAAAATGACAAAATGGATACAAAATAATCCATAAAAAATAATCTAAAATGCGGAACTAGCCACATCCCAGTGTAAAACTATTTCACAATAGTTGAGAATTATAATAAAATAGACTTTCTGACAGTAATTCTTCGCTTTTTCGCAATTTCGGAAAAAGTGCTCTATTCTATAGGAGTAAATAAAGAAAGACAGCGTGCAAGTGGAAAGACGGGAATAATAAAAATAAAAAAAATTATAACGGATAATATTTCAACGCAGAGTCTCTCAACTGGAAAAACACTTACTTTACGCAGAAGTTAAAATGCATGCATGGCTTGAGGACGCAGTTTGTTCGCCTATTAGAACATAATTAAAAATTAACCATGAAGACAGTTCTCACCCTCTTAAAACGAGGGCCAGTTCTCACACTCTTAAAACGAGGGCCAGTTCTCACACTCTTAAAACGAGGGCCGCTGCCCTAAAAATTCTTGCCAAGAAGCAAGAAATTGTAATTGATTTTCTCCAACACACTTTAACAATGAAACACTAAAATCACGCCCATCAAAAAATTAAATACAGCAAATTCTACCATTTAAGTAGTTCAACCTACTGCGTCTAGGACTATGATAGAAAATAGCAAACCTTGTAAAACACAACATACAGTTGAGTTCTGCTTCCAAATCCGTGATTCGCAATTTTGATGCATCTAATGCCTCCCTAAGTTTTTGGCATTCCTTTTCAAGTACGGTCGCTTTCTCTGCCTAAAAGAGGCACAATGGATTACTATTTGCAAAATCCTTAGCAGGTTTGCAAAACCTATAATTCCTTGCTTCACTTAAATACTGAGAAAAAAAACCATCATTTCTACAAAATATTCAGTCTATTGCCTACTCGATGCCAGAAATTCCATACCCTAATCATTCGTATTAAATGTAAAAAATACTACAACAGGCAAACCTCTCTTTCCTATCTTAAAAGTATAGACGAATTATTTTTATAACAGCCAGATATTGAATTTTTGAGGCGACTCTAAATTACTTTCAACTATAGAAATTTCCCATTGCATCAATAAAATATTTTTCTATATATATAAAAGATTTCCTTCTCTACTATATGCCAATCGCTTCATCAGAAGGAGCATACAGAACCCTGCTAGCATATTTCTATTCCAATGCATGTAAGCTACTTTAAAAAATTTTTAAATATAAAAAAATATATAGTACATCAATAGAAACTTCAAAATTTGTAAAAGATTAGAAAACACTAAGCAAAAAACCTCCTTCTAAATTACCTTCACTTTTAATGATCCTGAAGAGGTCTGCAACTCTTGAATTTCCTTTATTAAAGCCTTACTAGAAAGATATTTCAAACGCTCTAAGCCTAACAATAAGCAACCAAAGTATAGAGAATCCCTCGTTTCCTGTTTCTAGCCAACAGATATGAAACAAAATTATCTATTTCAAAAAAAAAAAAAAAAAAGAGAAGAAAAACACAATCAATAGGAATAACCTTGAAAAAAGAGAAAATATACCCATGCATTGTTTTTTTGTATAGCAAAGGATAGACTACAAAAAGTAAGGCAAAATTCTTTTCACCCATATTTTTTTAACAAAAATCTCGAAATAGGAGTAATCTCAAAACAGAGAGTTAGAAGAGACTCCAGCACTGTTTGAAATGAAATAAAAAGTAAAAAATCATAGCTCAAGAAAAATTTTAGGATTATACACATTCCTGCCATTTTTCTTCTTTTTACACACTCTTTCGTTACATGAAATTTCCTTTTTTTAAGAAAAAATTCAAAACATTTCACAGGCTAGACCTGCAGTGTATGTACACTACCATTGACAAGCTTCAACCGAGGATGTGTATGCTGACGTTCCTGCTTGTAAAACGCAGCAAATTCTCTGAATTAAAACATATCCATCCTCAAGCAAATAAATAAACAAAAAGAATAGACTGGAAAAATTTTGAAAAAATAGAGAATCTCTTTCGTTCTTTTGTCCATCTTCGTTTCCATCTTCTTATTGGATAGAACTTTTCTCATGCATGAAACAGGGATAATCTCTCTCTTAAATAGAATCATTTTAGAGGCAGAATTTAAATAATATCTGATAGAGTCAAAAAATGATTTCATTTCGAATGATAGAAGCTGCCATCCACTCAAGTGATTATCATCCTTAAAAACGTTTGTAAATAAAATTTTCATTTTTTGTCCACAGAAACTCTGATTAAACTCACACATCCATTTACTAGAGTCTATACCATTCTCTCTCCACGTATTTTCAATATCTCTAATCCTTCTTGTAGCAGTTTTTTCATTACATTTTTTTAAATCCCTTGTGTCTATCATAAACAAGAATCTCTACAGCCTCTCAACACAACTGACTCAAAGTCTAAATGACGCATATCTGCAGGATTCTTTAGCTGTGTATTACGAGAATAGGAAATATTTATATAATCCATTAAGGGATGAATATACTCATAATGAGGCTGAGTGGGTGGTGAGAAGGGTATGAAACCTAAAAATGTAAAAATAAACACATTTCTATCTTTTCTTAAAAATATATATAAAAATATGGAGATTTCTTCTTTTTTGAAAAGATAGATGAAGATTGGATTTCATTAGGAGGTGGATTTACTTCTCTAACTAGAGTGAGACTGCTAAATCTCTCTTTATAAACGTTTCCTCCTGGGTTCTCTCAGCCTATATTTTTATCATATGGGAATCTCTCTTATTTTTCTTCTCGTAGACTCTAAAATTTCAAATATTTTATCAATTTTTAGAAGGCTCTACTTTATATAATTTATCACAGAAATCACTTGATGAAATATGACCACAGTGTATAAATATATATATATATAAAAATAGACTTACACAAAAATTTATTTTTCTATACGGTCATCCTCTGAGTTCAAGACTCTCTCTCTCTCTCTTTTATATTCATAGAGAGAAGGTGAATTTAAGAAGAAAAAAAAAACTTTTCCAATAAGATAGTTCATCTCTCACGTGAGTGATATATCTACATGAGAGAAGAAATTGTGAGAAGAAGAGACCAATAGATTCCATTAAATCTCTCTATTTAAAATTCTTAAAAAATAGCCATCTGCTGCCTACATCACTCAAAAATGAAAAGGATGGCAATATAAAGTATTGAAATGTTTCCTTCAATAAACTCTAAAAAATAAATTTTAAAAATGAAAAATCCAACTCTACTTTCTTTGCTTCGTTTCACTAAAAGGATCCAATTCCTCCACTCTTCCCATTTGACAACTACAGCCCTTCGTATATCACAGCTGGCTACAGATATAGACTGACGATTCAGAGAGAAAAAAAGAAAGAGAGGCATGTAAAAGTATTACAAACAAATAAACAAAATTAGAAACATTTATAAAAATAAAAAATTTTTAGAAATACACATTCTCGTCTGTAAAAATTCCAAAAGAAATAAAAATACACACATAAACTACACTCTAAATAAAAATCAAATAGAGATAGGAGGAATGTAGACTTATGGAATTAACAAAATTATTCCTCTTCGTCATGAAATGGCATGGAAACCAACCGATTCTTCATCATGGTAAATATATTGTACCCTATACAATGGCTCAGAATCCTTTAAACTTTCCACCATGCCTACAATGTAATATTAGAGTAAAAGATGAAGAAGAAGAAGAAAGTATAGTTGAGTAGGATAAAAATAAAATCTTAAAAGTAGTGTAAAATCAAAGGATTAAAAAAGGATATTATAAAAGTAGTAGATAGCCTTTTATTATATTTTATTTTAGAGAGAAATATTTATAAAAAAGAAATGGTAACGCTGCGTGGGGGTAGCCCTCCAACGCGGTGTACGTACACGCGACGGTCCATTCAAACAGAGTAAAACGAGGCTAACAGAGAGATATTATTTTGAAAATGAAGATATATATAAATATTTTTGCAAATAAATGGCATTAACGTAGACATGCAGAGTTTAGAAGGTGCTAAGAAGAATTACAAGAAAAAAAAAATATTTTTGGTAGAAAATCACTGAAAAATTATTATCATAATTATAGGAGGGGGGATGAAACTTTATTTTTCTAAGAAAGAATATAATTATTGAAAGTTGCTTCTCATTTTTTTATAGTGGAGATGAACACCAAAATATACTCTCTCAAATTCTTATTTTTCTCTCTCTCAAATTCTTATTTTTCTCTCTCTCAAATTCTTATTTCTCTCTCTCTCTCTCCATGTTAACAAATCGAACCACAACCCACACAGATCAAACATTAGAAAACTTTAATCGCATCTAACAGCCACTTCTGTACTATTTTGACATATTTTGTACAACTTTTCATCTTCATCCATGCGTAGAGTGTACATACCCACAAATTCACTGGGATCTGTTCCTTGATGTTCATCAGGATCTCTGAATTCACATATTTCTCCTTCCCAGAGAATATTTCCTACACAACTGGAAGGTATAGAGAGGCGATATTCTTCAGAAGGAGAGAGCTCCGTTTCTTTGAGATAGGCAGCTGTAGGAGGTGCAGCTTTGCTTGAAGTTTGCTATATAAATCAATGAACTTATATAATTAAAAGGAGATGCATCGAAGGAAGAGAGAGAAAGGAGGAGGTAAGAGAGAGAAAGAGGTGGAGATAAGAGAGAAGGGTGGAGATAAAAGAAAGAAAGAGAAAGAAAGAAGGAGAATGAAAGAAGGAGAAAGAGAAAGGAGGAAAAAGAAAGAAAGGAGGAAAAAGAAAGAAAAAGGAGGAGAAAGAAAGAAATCCCCCATCCTTCCCCTTCCCCCCAAAATACAAAAAGAATAAAAAAGTCCCTCAAACGAAAAGAGTTTAAAAAATCAAAAAATCAAAGAAATTCCACTGAAAATCAGAGCAAAAAATAGTTTTCCTGATAAGCCATAAAAGTTTTTTAACAAAAATTGTTTTATTGATACTTTCTTTTCTTCAAAAACATTTCAAAACAATAAATAGCCTTTACTATTTCACATTCTAAATAACAAACTCTCTTATTTCAAAACAAATGAAAAAATATAACTGGTAGCTCACATAACCTTCAAAATAAAATGCCTCGCGTGTGTACGTACACCCAGCTAGACATTCTTTCCTCCAGAAACATTTTCAATCCTCTCCATTCTCCTTCAATTTCTCTTCTACGCTTCTCATTGAAAAATCATCACCTAAACGTAGTATTTTCTCTATCAAACTACGATTTTCTAAAGAGTTTCATAGCTTAAAAGGGTGTAAAATTACAATTTTCGATTTAGAAGAAGAAGAATTTTGCAAACCACACAGAGCCTCCCCTTCTTCTTCCCTCAAATTTTTGTAACACTAAAATGCCTTTATATATTAAAGTTTACCTTCACACCTATAGAGGGTAAACATGAAGAAGAGGAAACGTTTGCTTCAGCCAGAAAAGAGGCAGCCTCTTCTAGTATAGAAAAAAAAACTATACAAATACAGTCTATCTTTCATAAAAAACTTTACTTCTATCCCTTCTTTCTTCATATGCTTCTTAACTCTTTTACTTCTTTCCATGCATTTTTGGACACATTTAGGCTTTCTAAAACGAGAATGAAAACTCATAAAACAACGATTGTCATTTTGGTGTGAAATTCTTAAAATGTGTGAATTTCTTGTAAACAAGCTCTATACTATTTCTCTTTTCTCAAAAAAATTTACAATTGGCTTCACTTTCGCATTGAGAGTTGTCCGTTTCTCGCTTTGAATGCACTTCTCTCTCTCTCTACTCTTTCTCTCTCATCTCTTTCTCTCTCTACTCTCTTTCTCTCTCTACTCTCTTTCTCTCCCTCTCTATTCTCTCTCTCTCCCTCTCTATTCTCTCTACTCTCTCTCTCACTCTCTACTCTCTCTCTCTCTACTCTCTCTCTCTCATCTCTCTCTCTCTCATCTCTTTCTCTCTCTCATCTCTCTCTCTCTCTCATCTCTCATCTCTCTCTCTCTCTCATCTCTCATCTCTCTCTCTCTCTCATCTCTCATCTCTCATCTCTCTCTCTCTCTCACTTCTCTCTACTCTCTCTACTCTCTCATACTGTTACCCTCTGAGAGGCCTCCACCATAAGCAAAAGGATTAGCCGGTTGAACAGTACGATAAGAGACATTCTCAAATTCGCCATTATCATACTGAAAGACAGAGCAAAAATGGATTTTATTAAAGAAACAGAGGCATGTAATAAAAACAAATAATAAAAAAGAAAATGGTATGCCATTTAAGATACATGTGTTTCTTAAAGGACTCTAAAAAAATTTTAATCCCAAAAATAATAAAGAAATAGAAAGAAGGCCACTATAATATTTTATTTTACGGCTATAAAAAAATAATAAAAATTTCATCCAAACCCAAAACGCATTTCCATCCATAAAAAGAAAAATCTCTCTGCATTTTATTAATTCAATCAACGCATCCCTCTTATTTCTTTGAATTTTCTTACACTCTCTATGGCCTTCACAAGCATCTATTCGTTTCTCCTTATTTTTTTTTTCCAAATTTTATAACGAAAATTCCTTCTTTCTCTCCTTGCTCTATTTGAAATTTTTTGTTTTCAATAGATATTACTCTGTATTCTTCATAAATTTTTTCTCTCTCTTTTTAATATCTTCATAAATATATTTTTTTTTCCTTTCCTGCCCATTTGAAACTCTCACAAAAAATGGATTTCTAGCCTTTGATTTTCTTTTGAATGGAAATTTTTTTCCTCTTTTTCTAACCTGAACTACAAAAATGACATAAATTGGATCCACATGAACTACACGAGCAGGCCAATAACGACCAGAAAAATCTGTTTTCACCTACATATATATATATATATAAATTAGATATATATATACATATATACCTGTAATCATATAAAAAAAATAGAGAGAGAGAGAGAGAGAGGAGAGAAAGCCATCTACAGAGTGTACTTCAAAACTATTTTATAGTATCTTTTCATTTTGAATAAACTCTATTTTAAACCATACTATCGTATCCTCAAAAAATGCCAAGGATAGCCACAAAAATCAACGTAAAAAATACAAAAATCTTTTATTTTTTTCAAATTTCTTACTATAAATATAAAAAATGCATCCTCTCCTGTAGAGTTTGCCTTCTAACCATTCCAATGTTTACAAGAAAAACATAGAATTCTATCTACACCCTTTCTTGTGTTTAACCCTCCAAAAGGATGTCTTATCCCTCTTGAAATTATTTCCAAAAAAAAAATAAACTCTACACCCTTGGGTGTATATACACTCCATACACCTTATCTTCTCTAAAAACATATAAAATTTCTTCTTTTCAATCATATCCATTGGCTATGCATATATATATATATATATATCATCCTCTGGAGTAAAGATGTATACCTCCATGCATTTCTTATCTCTTCTTAATCGAATCAAAATGAGGATAAAAGTGTACTAAAACACACATCTATCTCCGTTTGATTAAATCAGAAAGTATGATGCATGGATCAAAATAAACACATGTTTTTGCTTGTCTATCGTTCATAGTATGAAGTATACATCTTTTCATTCTCTCTAATAAACCTAGTCTCTCTTGCATTGAATTTCTTTCTCTATACCTATCCAAGAAGAGATTTTTTTTTCAATCTATTTTCTCTCCATCCATGAAGGATATCCATGGAATTCTCATCTCTTTAGAAAAAGTATAGCCTTATGCCCGTTTTATTTTTTAAAAAAGAAAGAAAGAAAAGAAGAGAGAATCCAACACAGAGGATGAAAAATACTTAAAAACTACTTCTTTTAATTCATAGAGAAAACTCAAAAAGAGTGATGCAGAAACATATTTTAAAGGAGAGTTTTATAAATTTTCACTCTTGTAGAGGAATGATAATTTTTTTTGAAATCCTATAAAAGAATTAAATATTAAAAAAAAACCTGATCATCGGTAGGAGGCCACCAAATTCGTACTTTCTTATTAATGAGAGCATTCATAGCTGTACGATTTTGAAGATAATTCAACAACGGTGCATTCTGAAGACTGCCACGAGATCCCATTTTTTGCTTGTTCAGTAACAATGCATGAATAGAGGGTGGAATATCGGCAATGGACGAGAATTCCACACCTACAGCATAGAATATAATAAAAATGGGTGTAGAGGAGATCGTAAAATTTTGAGGAGAGCAGATGAACATTTTACTGAAGAAAAAGAAAAAATACAAAGGGGGAGAGGAGAGGGAGGTGAGGGAGGTGGGGAGGAGAGGGAGGTGGGGAGGAGAGGGAGGTGGGGAGGAGAGGGAGGTGGGGAGGAGAGAAGAGGTGAGGAGAGGGAGGTGAGGAGAGGGAGGCAAGGAGAGGGAGGCAAGGAGAGGGAGGCAAGGATCATGAGAAGATAGAAGAAGGTAGCGATGGAAAAAGAGAGAGATACTCATAAAACGAAAAAATCGATCAACAGATATTACAAGGATAAAACGATCAAAAGAGTGATAAAAAAGCAAACTATTAAAATAAAAGGATTGCTACAAAGCTGAACCCTTGATGGATAATCATAAATTAACGTTCTCTCTTTATTCATATTCCACCTTCAAGACTAGAGAGGGTCATGAATGCACCCAATTGACAAAGTTGATTGAAAAGTTCTGCACAAAATGTTTTTCCAATGCCACATTGATTCAATTTGAGCTTCTCCAATTGATTTTGACGGATAATGCGTATCAAACAGAGAGCGATTTCAACGGAATCTCCAATCCTATAAAATCCAAGCAAACAATGTCCAGCAGCAATCGATTCAAAAAATGTCAAGCTAGGCTCTTTCTTCTCTTCTATAACACACCTACTGAACTGTATAATTGAAAAATTATCCATGCCGACCCTCTCCACCGTGATTGAAATCACAGCCATCTTTCCCAACAAGAAAAAACAAGGGAGAAAACAGTGATTTTCTATCATAACAAGATTGAGAAATGAGAAGAAATACGCCATTCCTTCTATAAAAGAAAAATGTACAGATATGAAAGAGGAGAAATGCCAGGAAGACTCAAATGTACAACGTACATATTATCAGATATATCCAATGCTTCAATCGAAGTAGATAGAGAATCCAATACTTTGCAAAGTATAATCGCATCTAATCGACAACGAATAGCGAGTGTACGAAGAGAGGGAGCATTTGAGAGGAGAACATCCCTACAATAAGCAGAAGAAGATTGACTCTTTTATTTTCCATGGATTTCTAAAGAGTTCAGCAAGAAAATATTTACTAGTAAAGTGTACTAGTAAATGACAAAAGAAGAAGAATGAAAACCATAGAGGGAGCAATAGAAACGTCAAGGAGATAAACGAAATGATCAGAAAGAACAGCAAGAAAGCTTAGAAACAAAGCAAAAGCTAGAAAAATTGGAAATGAAAACGTGTGGATACACAGGAAGATGCAGAATAAAAATATATGGGGCAAAGAGCATACATTGGCTGGACCATGATCCATCTATAGCTTGTAGAACGTTTATGTGTCTGGAGTATGCGTGAATGGGAATGGAGATGTATATTGCACACACTACTTTGCAAATGGTTTCACATGCTTAGAATAGAAAAAATACCTCTATTATCTGTTTTGAAAGTTATACAGGTTCTTTTATTTTGTGGGTGGAAGTACGTGTACACAAATGCGTATATTTTTCAAGGGAAAAGATTGATATGTGTATCATTTATTCCATTAAAAATATAGGAATGCATGCACAAGGAATCTCCATAATTTTTGATTTAATTCAATGTTTTCCCCTGCTTTGAGGCTGAAAAATGGGGTGAGCGTATACCACACTCTGCGCGTATCTTTACCGGAAGAGTTGGCGGAGAGGTTCATCAAATTCCACTCCCCAAACATCTAGTTCCAATTCCTTCAAGTGATGCACTTGCTGGCATTGTTTTAAGACAATGACTAGAGTAGGATAGGGGACTTCTCCTATATATAGAGCTTGGCAACTCATTTCCTGTAAAAAATTTGATAGCACCAAGAGATGCGGTCCATCTTTGATGGCACTCAGTGTGAGACGATGATGATCCGAACGATAAAATCTCTGAAGGGTATGAAAATATGAGGCGATAGTTGCTGTATCAGAGGGACACTTAGTACTATCACGCTTTCTTAGTTGAGCAGGTTGGCGAGATCGAAGTGTTTTTGTAGGAAATAAACCGGCTACGCGATGTTTTGGTAGAATTTCCACCTCGGGTGAAGGACTGTTACCCTTGCAAGACAGATGCTTGTTTAAAGATTTTTTCACGATATCACAAGAATATTGGCTTTGCTTGCGATGCGACAGTATCTTAGTATCCTTGAAATGAGGATCACGCGGAATAGCAGGTTTTAACGAAGCATAGAAACTGCCAGAGGGCGCTGAGGAGCGGTATTTTTGCGCTTGAACTCGTTGTGGCTTACTACTGCTTGAGTGATTAAGTAACGGCTTCCCGTTGGTTGATCGCCGTTTACGGGGTGATGAAGGGTGTGAAGAGACAGGCGGCGTTGAGCTCGTTGATTGGGTGGGATTATTTAGCCGCGTAGATTTCCGGCGACAAGACATAATACTTTTTCCAGAACCATTGTCGGACTGATCCCTTACCGAGCGTTTATACGATTTTTGATGGGTAAATTTACCCATTTTCCAATGCTAATATGCTACAAATTTTTTTACCTTATTATGACCTCGTGGTGCTGTAATAGTCGGCTACGATATGCGTAATTTCCTTAAGGTGAGCAGCTCTCCGCTCATCCAAATTATAGCAGAAACCCCTATTCCCTCCAGGAGGGGATATGCGAAGTTTGGGGTAACTGCAATCAATGGAGAGATTAAGAGGGTAATGATGCAGGTTAAAGGCACCACAAAAGGCTTGCTGCCGCATTTCGGCCGTGTTTCGGAGGAGCAGTAGGTGCTGAAACAACCCATACTGCTCCCTGTGCAAGCAAAGTACATACAAAAAATATTGATACCATGCAGCAGAACTTCACTTATGCTGAAGGGTGCAGTGTGTTAAGAAGGAAGTCCGTAGGTCAGAGAACACTCCATCTAATGATTTTTGAAACTTCATTAAGAAGTGCATTTCTACAGTACAAATTGACTATGAAATATTCCAAGGTAGCGAAACTTTTTTCTAAATATTTTAGCGTAAATCGCAGCTAAAATTATGGTCTTATTTTAGTATAACAAAGAAATTATTTATGAATTATATAACGCTAATAAACATGAGAGACAGCATGATAAAAGTAGGGGAATCGCATAACTAAAGTAGTTTCTTTGTTACTGCAAAATTGAAAAGAATAAAAACAAGGAAACTAGGCTTTTATCAATACAGCTAGATTCTCTTAAAACTATCTTACAGGACTGTGAGAAAAAGAAGCTTCAGTAAATTTCAATATGCTTTTTATTCAGTTTCACACAATGTCGCCTTTGTAATTTATAAGTAATCCTAACGGAGTTCGTGTAATAATTACAAATTTGTATATAGGTAAAGGAGGGTTGACTAAACAAAATATTTATTTACACGTTAAAGAGAGTAAATTAACATGACTGGAGAGCCGGCACATTTGGTAGAAGACTCGAAATGGGTTATGTAAATTCATTCCATTTATTTCCTTAAGAAATATGCATTGGCACAGCAACTGGAAACTTAAATTGTCACGGTGGGAAAAAATAAATTTTTCAGTCGAGGCTTTTTATTCTGAGTGCGCTTGGGAATATTCTCAATTACAAATTTCCAAAAATGATAAATAATTGAAAGTAGCAATAAAAAGCCTTACTCCTATCGAATTGCTTCCTTTTTATTTTTTTCCTCCGGTTAATTACAGTTAATGGAATCTGTAATTGTTTTTTTGCATGGGAATCATGGTAAAAGTGTATGCTTCTACAAGCTTGAGCTTTTTTAATAATTGCAACACGCAATAAAAGATTTTGTTTATTGCCTAGAATAGGCCAAATCACAGCTAAGTGATGTATTCTATCCACATTCGAATGAACTAAACATCGTCTGTAAAGATCCATTTTGAAACGTTTCTTACGCTCGAGCAGCTGCTTTGTCGGTTTTTTCTTCGATTCGATTGTGAAAAGTGTTAAATGCATAGCGTGGAATTCTTTATTACATGAATAGATGCAATGTATCGAAGATAGGAATAGCCAATTCTTCAACAGCATTAAATTATATTTCGTTGATATTGGAATCCCGCGACCTTGAAAAGAACTTAACGGAGGAAATTACAATTTAATTAGGCATTTGAAATAGCGAAAAAGGTACACAATTTCAAGTTTCATTCCCCTTTTTTTGCCCTTATGAGATAGTTTCGGTTTGCCAATAAAGTGCAGCGTTGCTCGCAGAATTAAATTACAACCACTTTTCCAAAAGTTGGAGAATATTACAGAAAAATTTCCAAGTAGCCGCAAAATGGAGAATAAGACTGCAACAAACTCTTGATCAAGAATTTTTCAAGAATCTCATCAGAAAATAAACATAGCTCTTCTCCAATCATTCAAATTTGGCGGATCTTAACTTTGGAGTGGCTACACAGGATAATTTGGGATTGCCTACGATGGAATCAATATAAGTACTGGCATCTCCTTTCAATGAGTTCACACCGATTATGTGAATTTACTGCAATTTAAGCTTGAAACATTTGCACTAGGGTCGCTAGCTGTTATTACAGTATAGCACCTTAAAAATTATCCATCATCATTTCAATCTACGCGACAAATTCGGCCTCCCTGAAAATAGTATGATTAAGCATCTGCAATAAAAGTGCAACAAAATTTCTCAATTACTTTGAGCAGATATGGGGAAGTACTCGCTGCAAAATTTAACAGTTTCATACTAGTAGCACGTATAAAATTTTGCTTCATACTAGCTAGAGTGATTGTAGCACAGAGTGTTTACTTTACAAATGGCTGCACTTTCTACTCCAAGCTCTGTTGTATGTACTATCTAGAGTGCTGCAAGTCGCAAAAAAGTTATGAAGAAGAACGAGTAAATAGCTGCAAAATTCCCAAATTCTGGACAATATTAATAATTCAACTTTGGAGTCACTTTCACTTTCAACTATCTTCAAGCAGATTTCACTATTTTTTTTCCAGAATTTTTTTTCAATCCCAAAAAGTTGAAGGTTGCAACGTCAGAATTTATCGCAAATAGAGCACTTTCAAGCATCAGTAATATTTGTTGTGTCATGAACGAGAAAAACATCTATATCAACAATCATTTCAACAAGGCACGAAATCTTGCACAGGAAAGAAATTTTTTCGTCCATTGAATTTTTATACGCCTACGAGGTATATTTTCCATGTTTCAGCAGGAACTCCTTAGAAACCTGTGAAATGTGAAAATACGTTTTCGTTAAATAATAATTTTTTTATCCTAATTGCTATAGAACACTCAGCTTCAATTTAGAGAATCTATTTCATCTGAATGTGCATGGAAATAGAATTCATAATTTTCCAGCAATTTCATTTCATGATAACTTGCGTCTATACCGAAGCCAGTCAAGATGCATCTTTCCTATTTCACTTCAAGTTGTAATATATCCTTGGAGATCCCTTTTATGCTGACATTTTCTTAATATTCGGTGGACTCCTTGGAAGTAAATGAACGTGTAAATCGATTGGCTATTTTGAGCAATTTCATCGACAGCAAATGTGCAATATCAATTTCTGCAATAAAAATTTGACGAGAACTTCTACTTCTAGTAAATATAACAGATAACCTTGAAACGTGCAGTTCTATACGTCGAGCAAGCTTTGAAGTGTACTTGCAATACATTTCGAATCAATCTGAGTTTTTTATAGGTATTTCTGAGCATTCCGACAATGCTTATTTAGTGCGGTTTATTTATCTGAAGGATCACACGGGCAATACAGTACAATGGTATTCATAAAATGCCACTACAGCTTCGCTCCACCGTTTTGCTTTTTATATGATTCACTGTTTGGTACATTTTTTAAATCTTTTTCCGGTATAGAGCCTATAGAATTTTTTCGAGAAAACATGGAATGCATGAATTATATGGAGGCATATGTACCGATATAGCGTATTCGACTATAGGAAAAGCGACTGGAGGCAGCAAACCAAATGCTTTGTTTTGTGCATTCTACCAATAGGATGGTATGTCTGTTTCTTTTCATCAAGAATGATGATAAAAGTATACTCCAACAGTTTCTCGTAAGCAAATATTTCTTCTTTCATTAGTTCCCCGCAATAACGCTAGAGGATTGCACTATTCCCCGTATTGTACGGTGCGCCGCGTTTATGTCGTCAACCCTAATCTTCTTTGGTGTATCCATTTGTACTTCATCAAATGTGCAACTCAGCTGGCAGTTTAGACACAAGGCCACGTCTTTCGCGTACGCTGCTCCTGGGTAAAATCGAAACATTCTGTTTTTTGGGGCAATTGTTGCAATATTCTTGGAAGTCTTTAGGCATCTCTTCTTTGTTTTCTTAATTGTGATGTTGCAACGAGAGTCCAAACTACCTAAGAAACTCACTGTGAGATAATTTGCTACTGTTTCGTTTTTACAATAGAGCACTTTCCTATCAGATTAATGTATTTTCTCGTTGGTCTCTGTGTCTTTGTATTCTAACTCCAAGTCTGCTTCGGTATGTCAATTTCTTTTTTGTTACCTTCCTGTTTTTCCTGGTTGCGAGCAAAGCATTAATGATGGTCTTGCATTGTGGGTGACTAATTTCTTGTGACCTGTCAAATCCTCCCGTAAGAATTTTTCTACGTTTATTGCTGAAGAACATCATGCTAGTTTCGCTATTTCTCTTGTTCCTAGGTATTCACATATTTCAAAAAACATTTCCATGATTGGTTTTATTTCATGGCTTTCTTGGATTGTGCATGTCAGTTTCTCAAATTCAATTTTTAATTCCGCTATTGAAAGAACGAAACGTGTTTGTATTTTATCGTAAAGTACCGGTTTAAAATTTGCTATTTGGGGATATTATTATTCACTTTGTCAAATTAATGAGATTGTTGTTTTTTCAATATAAGTTTATTTTCTCTGTAGCGCCATGCCTTTTAGTACGTTTTTTCTATTCTGTGGCGTACCCTGCGTGCGTTTGTTTCTTGGATTTCGTTTGGAGTAAATATTGTGTGGTGCGTATAAATAGCATCTGTACATCTTATGGAGTTCACCCATTATTTGCATGCATACCTCACCTGTTCTGTGTGATCAGATGAGCAAATCACGGGAAGTGTAGGCTAAGAACATCATGCTTACCGCTGAAAATCTTGCGGAAGATACCTCATTGAGGGGCTATACAAACGAATCCCTACCGTTTTCTACGAATAAACCTAGCCTTTCTGTTCCTTTGCTTCAAGATGTGAAAGCTTTTACTGTTGGATCTCCACATTCCGTATCCATGGCTCATCTTGATGGTGGACGAAGGGCGCAAAGTAAAAACCCGCTCAGAGCCGCTTCTTCTTTTATCAATCGCTGCTTTTTTTCTTACCGACGTCCCTCTGTTGCACCCTCTTTAAATGAGAATATCCCTGCATCCGAAGTACCTCTTGTACTGCATTCTTCCACAAATATTGAATCTGTATCTATGCTCTCTATCTCTTATTCTCCTGTGGAAGAAATGCCAATGATTCCGCTGGGCGATGCTGAATCTGCTACTAGTGTAGAAATACCTTCTGTCTGTACACCCTCGAGAGATGAATTAGAGTTGTCATACCCCTCGAGAGATTCTTTCCCCAATACCACCGCCTTTCTGCAGGGAAGGTCTCCCTCCTCTGGGGAGAATCCTTCTGTAGATCCACCTTCTCCCATGGCTGTCCCATTGCTCAATTCCAGCGTATCCCCTCATAATTCACGCATGCATTCTGTAGATAATAGTTCTTCACTGGATTCAAATGGACAAGGAAATAATAACTCAGGTGAGGAGACATATATATGGAGTTTCTTCTGCGCATAGAGTCGATGTAATTATTTTTTTTAGAGAAATAAAGTGGATATAGGATACTTTTCGTGTGATTTTTATCCTGTGAATCTAAATAGAGGCGATTCCTTATCGCCTCTACAGAGAGTTTTCATCCCATTCCACATGAGATTTTGCACCCCTCTTGAGCGAGATTTAAGAGATGGACGTTGGTTTTTATCTAAGAATTTTTGCAATCACCTGAGAGAGGGCCATGCCGATGAAAGGCGTGTGTTTTTCTAATATATCTTTGCTTTCATGATTCTCTGCAAAGTTTTTTTTTGAGGGAAAACCTATCTTTTCATGACTCTTCTATGGGTATATGTAGTAGTGTTTCATTTTTTCTGTATAGCCATTGAATGTCATGCTACGTTTGAGCCTCTAGTATTTCTCACTCAGCTAACACTCTGATTTTTTTGTTGATTTCATTATCTCTTTTAGAACCTTCGCCGGAAGAAATTGCTCGACGCAGGCGAAGAATATTATTCTTATCCATCTTTGCAACTCTTCCTCCTCTCTATGGTGTCATTTTCTTTACTTTAGCTCTTTCGCATTCCTTGGTAGGCTGTACTGTTTTTGCAAGAGATTCTCTTTAGGAATGCATTTTTTTGAAAATATGTAGCCTTGTTTGCTTACTTTACATGATTGGGAGGCATTTTTCAAAGTTTGGCCATTCTACTGGATGGAACCTTTCTCAAGAAACGAACAGCTTATTTTTACGCTGAAGATCTCTCAGTGTATCACATCTCTTTCTCTTTCTTTCTTTCTCTCTATTTCTCTCTCTCTCTATTTCTCTCTCTCTCTATTTCTCTCTCTATTTCTCTCTCTATTTCTCTCTCTTCTCTCTCTCTATTTCTCTCTCTATTTCTCTCTCTTCTCTCTCTCTACTCTCTCTCTACTCTCTCTCTATTTCTCTCTACTCTCTCTCTACTCTCTCTCTATTTCTCTCTACTCTCTCTCTCTACTCTCTCTCTCTCTACTCTCTCATCTCTCTCTCTCTCCCTCCCCCCCTCTTTCTTTCTCCCTCTCTCTTTTTTTTTATTTGTGAATATTTCTCTTTCTCTTTTTTTATAGGGATGTTCACGAAAGTATATTGTATGGATGATTATGACTTGCCTCTCTCTTCTTTTTGAAAGAGTATCTCTCCTCTTCAGTTATATAACACGTGGAAGCATTCCTCATTGGCTCATTCGTTTTAATTTGTTTTCACGAGTGGCCATTTTGACGTGGGGATTCATCATCGTCTACTTTTCATCGCATTGTCCAGAGTGTACGTCTCTCTCTCTCTCTTCTTTTTTTTTTTATAGCAAATTTTTTATTAGAATGTGTGATATAGGTTTAGAGTTTGTTAAATTTATACAAGAGGGAGAGTTTCTTCATTCTGAAAAGGAGAAAAAATTATGTGTTGGCTGTATTTCTGAATATATCTGCTGAGCTGTATAATTCATCTTCAAAGGAATTCAACTTTGATATATCCATTTTCCTCCTCTTCTTACCTGTTTTTACTCTGATATGATTTTTGTTTTCTCTCTCTTATCTCTTTATATACGTATTTTTTAGAATACTTTCTTCACTATATATATTTTTTATGTTATTTCTACAGCCACATATGTATATTCTTTTGCTGTGATTCTTCTTTGGCTATTGGCAGCTGTAACATTCCTCCCTGTTATTTTATTTTTACTGGTAAATATATTTATAATTTAGGATAAAGACAACTTTTTCTCTCTCTCTCTATATATGAATAGGGTGTTGATATATCTTTTGTTGTGAAGGATAAAAGGATGGATGGATGCTTTTGTATTTTATTTTATTTTTTGTATATCTCTCTCTCTTTTTGTTATCCTTTTAAATTTTTGATTTTTTTTTTTTATAAAAGGGTTTCCTTTTGAGGATTTCATTTTTAAAATTTTTTTCATTCTTTTTTAATAAACTTTTTTTATGAGAATTTAAGAAGAAGAAGAAGATATCGCTGTATATACATCCTGCTTACCATTTTTTTTTTATATAATATCCTTTTAAAGAATATATATATATATTTTTATAATAGATTGCTTTCTTTATAAGCGCTTATATGGTCTATTTGATGCGTACAATTGGAGTGGAAGGAAGATTTGATAATGGAAATCGTCCAATGCCGACGGTATGTTCATCCACAACATTTCTTTGTATTTTCATTGACATGCAAAAAAATTCTCTGCAGTCACTGCTTTATGTGGAAAAGAAAGATGTCTATAGAAGCAAGAAAAGAAATTTTTATAGAAGAAAACAAAACACAGAATTATGATATAGATGGACTTTATAAGAGAGTTTTCTTTTTTATTTGAGAAATTATTTAATTTTGAGGAATTCCTCTTCAAGTATAAAATTTTTGAAAACTGTGAGGAAGGAGAGAAAATAAAAGTTCAACTCTTGGAGTTGCTTTAAAGCGAATTCTCTCTCTATGAATTCTCCACAGAAGCGCCTGTGTACATACAGAGCCCCTACAGAAGTTTTCTTTATTTTCAAGTTAATCTCTCTGGCTAAGAAAAGAATATCCACTGAGTAGATACTATGAGATATCTTATTCTTTACAGTGTAGATTTAGTAAGAAGATACACTAAAAGTATATATTTTTTCCTTCTACTTCTGCAGGAATTAGTTGAAAAATTGCAAACTTGCAGCTTCAAAGAAGTTCTACACAGTTTAGAAGAACATTCACGTGAGTGGAAGAAGATTGAATGAATGAGTCACTCTCCCTCTTTTCTCTTCCCTCTCTATCCTTTTTCGTTAATTCCTTCTCTAACCTAATCTTCTGTAATCTTCCTTTTCATGCAAATCTCTCTTATTTCTCTCTTATCAAAAATTTAAACAGAGCCAGCGTTTACGCTGCAAAATGTTGAAGAAATTAACACAAAAAGAAATGAGAATATTCGCTTTGCTGTTTCAGTGATTTATAGATTTTTAAAAATAATTTGTGATGGATTATTTCGTTTTCTTCTCATCTTCTCGTTTTCTTCTCATCTTCTCGTTTTCTTCTCATCTTCTTCTCGTTTTCTTCTCATCTTCTTCTCTTCTTTTCATCTTCTTCTCGTTTTCTTCTCTTCTTTTCATCTTCTTTTCATCTTCTTCTCATCTTCTTCTCTTCTCATCTTCTTGTCTCCTTTATTTTATTTCGTTTTCTTCGTTCTCCATCTTTAATCTTTTGAAATATTTCAAGGATTTATTATTTTAAATATTATAGGTCGTACACAATCAAATTCTGAACAAGGAGAAACTCCTGCTGATTTTTCCATTCCTCGTACGTGCTCCATATGTATGACGGTAAGTTTTTTGGGAGAAAAAATATCTTGAATTAGAGTGTATAGAAAAATTATGAATATGTAAGAGAATTATATTTTAAAATGAAGTTGAAAAATAATAAACTTTGCAGAAGGAAAAAGCAGTTGCTTCTTTTTATAGACATCTCTGTAACTCTTTACACCTCTTACTTTTTAGCAGAAGGATGGATATGATAGAGAAATTCTATTCAATAGTTTCTACAACACATGGCATTTCCTTCCTTGTTCATAGTTTTCTTTGCTTTCTTCTTCTTCTTCATTTATAATTTCTTCTTCTTCTTCTTCATTTATAGTTTCTTCTTCATCCTCTAGATTTTCTTCTTCTTCATTTATAGTTTCTTTTTCTTCTTTTTCTTCTTCTTCTTCTTCCTCTATCTTTTCTATCGCTATCTATCGAAACATTCTCTCAAAAGATCTATAAACATAAAATTGATAAAGTGTGTTAAAAAAATCAAAGATTGAAGATGTTTGATGGGAATGATTGAAAATCACGTTTTTTTTTTTAATAAAAATATTTACTTTATTGAAAGCAAATATTTATAGATATTCAACGCATGCCACTTTGCTTTTGTTAGGAAATTGAAGATGAAGATAAAGTAATGGTGATGCCTTGTGATTTACGGTGTGTGTTTCATTTAAAGAGAGAGATATCCATGCCATTGTAGGATTATTTTTAGCTGCAGAGAAATGGATAGGATTTTTTGTATTTTTTTTTTGAGGGAAGGCATGTAGGGGATTCTTTATATATTTATTATTTTCCTTTACTTCCTGTGCTATTTTTATAGTTTTTGAGAGTGTGCATAGAGCGACTGTTGTAGTGTAGAGAAGGATGCGTATATTTTTGTCAAAATGAGGATACTCAGAGGCGGTTTATCTATTTTTTTATAGTCTCTTACCCTCTCTTTTGTATCTATTTTTTTTTTCCTTCTATTTAGCCATTTTTTCCATTATAATTGCGTTATCCGCTGGCTAGAACGAAGTGAAGCTTGGTAAGTTTTAACCTTGCACACTGTAGGCATGAAATACGATTCTATAAACTTTATCTCAAAATAGTAATTTTATGGCCAATGTATTGCTTTCTATGACTCTTTTTTTTTGTATACATTATACACATTGGGATATTTTTATTTGCTTGTAGTTCTTGTTGGGTGTTTATTTTGTTATTTTTTTCATTTTGGGAGATATATTTTTTTTATGCTTCATAGGAAGGTTTTTAATAGGAACTATTCTTATGTTTTTTCTTGTCAGCCCAATTTGCCGTGCAAACCTTTCCACTGCTCTAAATAGAGAAGCACCTAATAATTCAAATGAAAATCCTCAGCAATCCTCAGTGGAAGAGAGAGTCTAGATATTTTTTTCTCGAGAAAATAATGTAGAAACACTATGTTTTTTGTTTAGGTTTAAAACATCTTATATAAGGGAATTCCGTTTTTTCCTGTTTTTCTCATCTTCTCATAGAGCAATGTATAAGGAGAAGAAAGTAGGAAAACTTATCTAGAATATTTGCCTCTAAAGTTACATAATGATGTAACCTTTTCATGAATTTTTAGATTTGCTCTCTTATATTTGTAGAAAAGAAATATTTAATAAGAGTTGTATAGTTGAAAGGTGGCGCTGCGCAAAAGTCCTTTCTATAATGATGGTATCACAATTGTCTCTGGTTTAAATTCTCTTTTATATTTTAAAATAATATGATAGTGGCACTCCCTTTCTTAGGGTAGTATATACACACTCGCAAAATTACTACTCTTTATAGTAGTGACAGAATTATAGTAGAGCTTGTAAATTTCCGTTGCTGCAATAAAGGGAGGATTTAAAAGGGTGAATATTTGGATGCTGCATCCCTTTCTTCTCAATCACCTAAAAATATCTAATCATTTTCACTCGAGATTTATCCGCTGTTTTTATTGATATGTATTAGCTTCATAAAATTTAATAAACTTACACCGTAGCGTTGATAATTTTGTCCGTGTAAAAATGAATTTGCAGAGACCGTATATAAAAATGTACTTTTTCGATTAAAAATTTTATTGAAAAAATGAAAAATGTCATATAATACCTACGTGCGTTACGATTCATTTTACAATTTAGAGCAAGCAATTTTTAAATAGTAATGCAACTACGAATTTTATCGCAGTTTTTCTAAGGCAAAGTTTTGCTTTTCTATAAATGTACAAGACACATTCATTGTTGAAGAAGAAAAAAATCAGCGATTTTTTATTGGAAGCATTATGCCACTAGCCCTGAGAGTACGTACACTTGTAAAAAAGTGATGCAAGTAATCGTTTCTTCTACAAATTACTTGGGCAATTGATTTTTGCTATCTTTTAGGTCATAAAACAAGAGCTTTGATATGAAACAAAGAAATGTCTTTAGCAAGAAATCTAGCACGTGTTTGCAACGTGGGTCAATTCCTATTTCTGTTCATTCTTCAGGTCACAATGAGCATTTAACCTTCCCGCTAGTAGCGAAATGTATGCAACTGCTTGTTGGAAATTAGTAGAAAATTGAATGCAACTATTATTATTACTAATTGAAATGGAAA
Source organism: Cardiosporidium cionae (assembly GCA_015476325.1). Classification (NCBI taxonomy): domain Eukaryota; phylum Apicomplexa; class Aconoidasida; order Nephromycida; genus Cardiosporidium; species Cardiosporidium cionae. Next base: position 7,098 of record JADAQX010000153.1, on the reverse strand, counting down.
GATTGCAGAATCTCATTACCACTAACCCTCCTCCTTTAGGTGTGTAAGTGTGAAGATTTATTCAGATCTTCTATGTTGCATAGATATAGCAAATTTGTAAAAATACGCTTCTATGATAGATTTAGAGTTTGCTTTATATGACGCAGTAGCTAAGTGAATGCAAAAATGTTCACGACAAGAAATAATTGACAACACTACAACTTTATTGCGAAATATACATATATCGAAGATAATCGAGTAAAGGAAAAATATTCAACTTCTCATTTAGACCACGAAGATAAATTATAGTAAAATTGTTGAACTTAAGTGCGTATCCTTCTAACCAAGCATTAAGAAAAATTGTCTAAAGAAAAAGATTAACCGAAAGAGTGATTCCCCCTCAAGTTCCGATTGTGTATATTTACTTCTATGGGCTTTTTGTTTCTTCTGGGGTGTGCTCGGTATCGTTCCTCAGTTGCATTCGCATGCACTCAAACACACAATACTAATCGGTTCATTAACTCGATTCCTACTTCAACTAACTCCTATCTACGCAATTACTTAATTCGTACGTATCTACCATAAATATAAGTACTCTTTAGTTCCTACCAACTCTATCATGAATCGTATATCATTCCTATATCTACACTATAATTATTTACCAAGTACTATCTGGTTTCTAACAAACCTATCATAAATATTATATCATTCCTATACCCACATTACTTAGGTATACTACAATTATTTATTTGTTACATTGCGAGTCGGTTAGTACTCTAAAGATTCTTAAATACTAACCCGTTTATTTGGAAAGGGATAGTCTGGACAAGTAAAGAAATATTTGCTAGTGTAGCAAATAGGACCGTTTAACAATTGCAATTTTCACATTGCATCTATAAATATTTGCTAGCATTCAATTTTAACCTGCTATTTTTGTGCCTTTCTCTACTTTAAACTGTACTTATGCCAGCACTTTGTGCTGTTTCTTTACTCCATCTTTCATTATTCGCAATTGGAAGGAAAGAAAGTTATTCTATTTTTTCGCTCATGTAAAAATAACATAAATGCTATTCTTAAGCCTGAAATCCTTTGAGCATCTGTAGCATTGTTTATATAATTAAAACTGGCGTGCATCACTTTTCTGCATCAAAAAGAATTTTTGCTAATTCTCTTCGCAAATGTTTTTCTGCTGGATTCTTAGCAATTTTTTACGGGGGCAAAACAACGGTTTAGCGTGCTACTTGAGAAATCTCTATGGCTTAACTATGGCTTAACTACTCACAACATCTTGATCCGACGCATAAACATTTGATACTGGGTCCTATTTTGAAATGTACGTATTGCTGTAACTTTGAGGAGGGGGACCAACCAACGCCGCACAAAGAAAATTTTGCTCCACCGTTGATCGAAATGCCGGCGTAATACTGAAATGCTTTATTCATGCATTGTCTCTTCGTCATCATCATCTCTTTCAAGCCTACTAAATACTTACTGCGTTATTTCCCGGATTCATGGAATTAGTATGTGAAATGAGCTTGAAAGTTCATATTAACTCCGTTACTCTTGCTTTTTGGTTACCATGTAAGGGTTACGCCAATCTCTTCCCTTGTGACAATTTGTAACTTTTTTCATAATTCCATAAAAAACAAACGTAGGCTATTGCCATTTTCTACTAAAATTTCATGTTGCTGCATCCAGCATCAGCAGGCTAGTATTTTTACGTATCGATATGCCAGGCGTACTTACATTTCTCGTTTACACAAACATGTTTCAGTTGCTCCGTGAGTTCGTAATATTGCAAAGCTAGTTCTGTGCTTCCTCTGGTTTTTTATTTGTGTAATCGAGCGTATTTTCTTTCGGTCTTCCTTCGTCCTCTCCAAACTTACTGCTTCTAATTACCTCTATTGCAGCTTCTCATATTGCGCAACAATGGGAACTTCAGGAAAGGCTAAGTATTATTTACTTTTTTATAATGTCGTTTGCTTGGTGGGGTGGACAGCGCTCGGTTCCCATTTGGTGCAGCATGTCATAACGCATGGAATGTCTAATGCTACGCTCGTTTATTCAACAACAAACACGGTGCTTCGTTTTGCTCAAACTCTCTCTATCTTGGAAATTCTTTATGCTTGCTTAGGTAATGGAACAATTTGCATTGTGCGTGTGTAACAAGTTTGACAATAAAAGCCAAGATTCTTTATTTTTTGAGTGTGCCTACTGTGGCCTACATGAAGAAATGATGCTTGGAATTGAATAGAGAATTCGTTGGAAGGATATGATTTGATCAAAATTGCCTGAATTTGAAATTGATTTTTTATATCAAAGGCATTTTAATCATTTCTTGCCTATGTAGACGAAACATTCCCTCCTTCAAAGAATGCATAGTGCACACGCAAATTCGATGCACACATAATATCTCATGAATCGTTTGCCTACAGCGTTGATGAGTTGAACTGAAGAAAAAGTATAGAGTTGAGCTGTCCAAATGTTTTGTTTCCCCTCTCACAAATACTGAACATTGTAGATTTTATACAAATGCGTGTGAGATTTTCATTCCTGTAATGTCCATTGGATTCTATTCCTAGCAATGGAGGCATCACACCTACTTCAAGAGCAGCAAAAAGTTTTATTTCTAGCCAATTTTTAAGATCCATGAGTGGAATGAAAAAATATCCCTAGTGCTTATTCTCTACATGAAATTGAATATTTCTTGTCCATGCAGTGTTTCTTCTCTTTTCTCTTGTAAACCGTTGCATTTCATAGGATGTAGTAGAGTTCTGCTTCTTATTTTTTGATAAATTTAGAATCACCTTTGCATTTTAATCAATTATCTACGAATTGCCCCATAAATTCCTCAAAGAGAGTGGCTCTACTGTTTTTCCACTTCTTTTTAGTTTTTTTCCCCCTTTCTTTGTTCATTCCTCTCTCCTCCCTCCCTCTTCTTAATTCTCTTTAATTTTTTTGTCATGATTTCTTTATTATCTATTTTGTCTCGTATTTTCAAGGCATTGTGCATTCAAATCCTTTCATCACAGCGATTCAAACAGCCAGCCGGATACATTTAGTTTGGATATTATGGCCTATTGTTTCATCGTCTCATGAAACTGTATGGTATTCTTTATGTTTATCAGCTTGGACTTTGGCTGAAATCATTCGCTATACATTTTATGGATGTATTCTACTGAATTCTACTCCTTCATTCATTCGTTGGCTGAGATATACGGGTGTGTAGATAGATATATATATATATTTATGTGCATTTTCTTGTTTAAATAAAGTGCATCTTCCTTTACATTTAAAGTAAACTTTCTATTAAATATTTTTGGTAAAAGAAACAGCTTGACAATGAAAAATAGTAAGACACATTCTTTCTTTTACATCTCTTTCTTTTATCAATCCAATTTATTAGTGTAAGAGTATTTCCAACTTTTTACTTTTTCAAGAATCTCCTAATCCTATCTCGCTCCTCGCCTTATTCATAATTCTCTCCTCTTCTTCTTCTCCTTCTATCTCCTAGTCATAATTCTCTCTTCTCCTCTTCTTCTTCTCCTCTATTTCCTAGTCATATTTCTCTCCTCCTTCTATCTCCTAGTCATAATTCTCTCCTCTCCTCTTCTTCTTCTCCTCTATTTCCTATTCTCTCTTCTTCTTCTTCTCTATTTCCTAGTCATAATTCTCTTCTCCTTCTATCTCCTAGTCATAATTCTCTCCTCTCCTCTTTTCTTCTTTATGTTTTTCATTCTCTTTTTACAGCCTTTATTATCTTATATCCCATTGGAATTTTCTCTGAAATTATGTGTATTGTGATTGCCTTGCCATTTTTGGGTTCTCGGCGTGATCTCTCTATTTTTCCAAGCCCTATGCCAAATTCTTTGAATTTTGAAGTGAATTTATTTTATATTTATATTGTTATTTTGGTAGCCTATGTTCCTTTATCCTTTCAACTCTATCATCACATGTTGATGAGACGGGCTCATAATTTAACTGAGGGAGAGAAAGCAAAATCTTAACTGTAAGAGAATGACAAAACATTCTCCAAATTTTAGGCTAAGAATGTAGAAAAAAATATTCTAGAGAGAAAGAAACAAACGAAGGAAGATGGAACTCACCTTGGACGATTTCTCCATAGAATAGAAGGAATGTGGACTTCCTTTACAAACTTTTAAAGAAACATGCAAACTTTGTAACCCTTTTGATTATGAAAAAAAAAATATATAATTCTTTATCTATTTTGGTTGAACTGTCTGTTATTTTTGATAGGAGATATCCATAGAGATATAACATTTTTAAACTATTTTTCTACCGTTTGATTTTGAGCCACACATACGTTCAACGCATGGAGAAAGAGGAGGTGGAGGTGATGGAGGAGAAGAAGATATAAGTGGAGGAGATAGCGTGGAGGTGGTGATAGAGTGGAGGTGGTGATGGATATATAGTAGAGGTGACGGAGGAGATAGAGTGGAGGTGATGGAGGAGAAGGAGATATAAGTGGAGGAGATATAAGTGGAGGAGATAGCGTGGAGGTGGTGATAGAGTGGAGGTGGTGATGGATATATAGTAGAGGTGACGGAGGAGATAGAGTGGAGATGATGGAGGAGAAGGAGATATAAGTGGAGGAGATAGAGTGGAGATGATGGAGGAGAAGAAGATATAAGTGGAGAAGGAAATAGAGTAGAGAAGCCCATATAAGTGGAGGAGATATAAGTGGAGATGATGAAGAATTACAATAGTAGTGTATGCAGCATCGACACAGGAGGGAATCCATCTTCAAAAAATGTATTTTTCAAACTATTTTTCTCGTAATGAAGAAACTTCCTTCCCGGATTTGGGTGTGGGGAGTGTATGTACAGAGCATGGCTGCAATGTGGAAAAAAATTTGTTATCCATTTAATGAAAGGATAAAAAGAAGGAGAAAAGAATCATAAATATATGTGTAGACTCAAGATGAGGACACATCGCCTTTCAAACAAAATTTTCCTTTTAAAAGCAATAAAAAGAGAGTTTAAAAACTTTTATGATGAAACTTAAAAAATCCATCTGAAAATGTTTATATGAAACATTCCACCAATAGAAATTTAGAGAAGATATTTTTTTTTAAAGAGAGAAAAATATGCCTTCAAGAAAAGTAGTATTTTCATTTCTTTACAAATTTTTCATTTTTTTTTCTTTTAAAAGTCTTGAAGAAAGTTATGTTTGTATAAAAAATGTTTTTTTGCAACTATTAAAATTCCAAAGATGTAATTTCAGAAAGATATACGTTCTTGCAGTATATATAACAAGAAATAGAAATTAAGGAAAATTGTAATGTTTTTCACGTATAAATAAATGAAAGAATGAATTTTCTCCAAAGGAATTCTACACACTCTACATCAAAAAATAATAGTATGAACATTTTAAAATTATTTATACAGAAGAAGATGAAGAAATTGCAGGAGAATCTTCTCTTCGTCGCTTTGATCGATGTGAACAATGTTTAGCTGTTTCTTCTCTTCCATTCTGAACAATAATATATACAGGGAGAGAGATGGGGGAGTAGGAGACAGGAGAGGGAGGAGAGGAGAAAAGAGGAGAGGAGAAATGGGAGAAGAGAGGAGAAATGGGAGAAGAGAGGAGAGGAGAAATGGGAGAAGAGAGGAGAGGAGAAATGGGAGAAGAGAGGAGAAATGGGAGAAGAGAGGAGAGGAGAGTAGAAGAAAATGAAAATGAAAGCAAAAATATAATAACTCGTAGATTTTCTCTCCATCATTAATGCCTACTCGTTTTTTCAATACGTATTTATCATCATCAGCTGTAGGATCGTCCAATTTCCTTTTGTGAGATTTTCTAAACAAAATGAATGGATAGGAATCAAATGAAATAGAAAATACATGGTTATAAATATAACCCTTCTTTCTTTCTCAAGATGAAACGAAAGTTAAAAATTATAAACACGAATTTCCATGAGTTAAAAGAAAAACAAATATTTCTTACTTCTTCATTGTTACTTTCTTATTTCTAAATACAAATCTCTGCAACAACTTCTTTTCTTAATACGTAGATCCTACTGCTTTAATGCATTCTATGTTAACAGGATGACCATTCTTTCCTATTTCTTTTCGTTTTTTCTTTATAATTTGTTTCGTATACATCTCGACATCTTTCATTTTTTCTCTATTATTCTTCATATCTTCTTTTTTATATCTTTTAATTTTCTTTGACATTTCTTTTCTCCCCTCTCTCTCTCCTCTCTCTCCATCCCTTCCATTCTTCCCTCTCTCTCTCCATCCCTCCCCTCTCTCTCCATTCCTCTCTCTCTCTCTCTCTCTCTCTCTCTCTCTCTCTCCTCTCTTTCCATCCCTTCCATTCTCTCCCCTCTCTCCTCACTTGTGCACAGAATGTATTTTTTTATGCTTTCGATGCGATTTATGTTTTCGTTCTTCACTCTTTTCAGATGGATTTCTTTCTTCTTGAGATAACTTTTCTTCTTCTGCTGTTTTTGTGAGTGAATTTTCTTGCTTTTCAGAATAGCTAAAAAATGAAACAAAATGCTATAATGTGTACATATATTTCAAAGAACAAGAACAAGAAACTTCATCATTTAAATCTTTTTTCATTCATTCGAACATTTGATTAACAAATTCGTATTAAATACTCACAAAGATGTTCTTTTCGTTTCTTCTATGTTTTTATCTTCCATTTTTTTTTGAATTTCGACAAAATCCTCCTTACTAACAATTTTCTTCCTACAAAAAAACAAAATTAAAAACACACTTTATATATATAATGAGAGAAGCTGGAAAAAGTGAAACGAATTATACAAAGAAAACATCAAAGTAGAAAATTCTAAAAAATGGGTGTATGTATACAGGATTACTTTTTGGAGTGAAAGAGTCATCGCTTTTTTTTTCCGAGGGAAGGGAGGGCTTCGTTTATTTTCCATTCTTTCTCTCATTTTACTGATACTTTGTCATTCTTCTCACAAACATATTTCATTCTCTTCATTTCTCCCTCCCCTCCTCCTCCTCTCTCTCCCTCCCCTCCTCCTCTTCTTTCTCCCTCCCCTCCTCCTCCTCTCTCTCCCTCCCCTCCTCCTCCTCTCTTCATTTCTCTCTCCCCTCCTCCTCCTCTCTCTCCCTCCCCTCC